>JBBPBX010027084.1:0-13299 GCA_038048925.1 Garcialebias charrua
ATTCAGTGTAGAAGAGGAAACCTGAGGGAGATTGGAGACTGTAAGGTTGTGGCAGGGGAGAGCGTGGCCAGACAGCATTGGATGGTTGTGTGTAGAATGATTGTTGTTGTGAAGAAGAGAAAAAGAGTAAAACCAGAGAAGACCATATGGTGGAAGCTGAAGAAGGAAAAATGTTGTGAGAAATTCAGAAAGGAGCTGTTAAAGGCTTTGGGTGGTAAGAAAGAGCTTCCAAATGACTGGGCTACTACAGCAACAGTAATTAGAGAGACAGGTAGGAAGGTACTTGGTGTGTCATCTGGACAGAGAATGGATGATAAGGAAACCTGGTGGTGGAATAGTGAAGTGTAAGACGCTGTTCAAATAAAGAGGTTAGCCAAGAAGAAATATGACAGTGAGAGGACTAAAGAGAGGAGACAGGAATATAAGGAGATGGGAGATAGAGCAAAGAGTGAAGTAGCCAAGGCGAAGCAGAGGACGTACAATGAGTTGTATGGGAGATTGGACACTAAAGAAGGCGAGAAGGACTTGTACCGATTGGCAAGACAGAGGGATCGGGCTGGAAAGGATGAGCAACAGGTTAGGCTTATTAAAGATGGGAATGGGAATGTTCTAACAAGTGAGGAGAGTGTGATGGGAAGATGGAATGAGTACTTTGAGGAGCTAATGAATGAAGTGAATGAAAGAGAAAGAAGAGTGGAGGTCATAGAAACTGTGAACATGGAAGTGGGAAAGATTAGTGAGGTTGAAGTCCGGAAAAGCTCTGAAAAGAATGAAGAAGGGGAAGGCAATAAGACCTGATGACATACCAGTGGAGGTTTGGAAATGTCTTGGAGAGATGGAAGAGATTTTTGACTCAAATATTTAATAGAATATTTGAGGGTGAGAAAATGCCTGAAGAATGGAGAAGAAGTGTACTGGTTCCCATTTTTAAGAACAAGGGTGATGTACAGAGTTGTAGCAACTACAGGGGAATTAAGTTGATGAGCCACACGAAGATCTGGGAGAGAGTTGTGGAAGGAAGGCTTAGACAAGAGGTGACTATCTGTGAGCAGCAGTATGGTTTCATGCCAAGAAAGAGCACCACAGATGCATCTTTGCTTTGAGGATGTTGATAGAGAAGTACAGAGAGGGTCAGAAAGAACTCCATTGTGTGTTTGTGGATTTAGAAAAAGCATATGACAGGGTGCCAAGAGAGGTGTGGTATTGCATGAGGAAATCTGGAGTGGCAGAAAAGTATGTTAGACTGGTACAGGACATGTATGAGGACAGCAGGACAGTGGTGAGATGTGCTGTAGGAGTGACAGATAGCTTCAAGGTGGAGGTGGGAGTGCATCAAGGATCGGCTCTGAGCCCCTTCTTGTTTGCTCTGGTGATGGACCGACTAACAGATGAGGTCAGGCAGGAATCCCCATGGACTATGATGTTTGCAGATGACATTGTGATATGTGGTGAGAACAGGGAACAGGTGGAAGAGAACTTGGAGAGGTGGAGGTATTCACTTGAAAGAAGAGGAATGAAAGTCAGCCGTAGTAAGACAGAGTACATGTGTGTGAATGAGAGGGAGGCCAGTGGAACAGTGAGGCTACAAGGAGCAGAGGTCACAAAGGTGCAGGACTTCAAGTACTTGGGGTCCACTGTCCAGGAAAATGGGGAATGTGGTAAAGAGGTGAAAAAGAGAGTCCAGGCAGGATGGAGTGGATGGAGAAAAGTTTCAGGAGTGATTTGTGACAAAAAGGTGTCAGCAAAGGTCAAAGGAAAAGTTTACAAGACAGTGGTGAGACCAGCTATGGTCTGGAGACAATGTCATTGACAAAAAGACAGGAGAAAGAACTGGAAGTAGCAGAAATGAAGATGCTGAGGTTCTCCTTAGGAGTGACAAGGATGGATAAGATCAGGATGTTGAACAACTGGGAGATAAAGTTAGGGAGGTCAGACTGAGATGGTTTGGACATGTCCAGAGGAGGGACACTGGGTATATTGGTAGAAGGATGTTAGAAATGCAGCTGCCAGGAAAAAGACACAGAGGAAGGCCAAAGAGGAGATATATGGATGCAATTAGAGAGGACATAAAGGTAGTTGGAGTGTGGACAGAGGATGCAGAGGACAAAGTGAGGTGGAAGAGGATGACTCGCTGTGGCAACCCTTGAAAAGGGAAAAGCCGAAAGAAGAAGAAGAAGATTTTTTTTTTTGATTTTCAACAAAACGTTTATGAACAATCAGTAAACTTACAATCAGTAAACACAATCATGAAACACAAAGTCAAAGACACGTCATCAGTTCACAGCGTGAAAGTCACTCAAATAATGTGTTTGGTGAACTGTAGTTCTCCCTGAGCAGATACATTACACAACCGCCCGCTGAAGCCCCATGTCTTCAAAAAGTGCTGTATATCCCCAGTGGCTCTGTGGAAGCAGAACTCCAGCCACAGCCTGGCCTTGACGTTGCACCTCCACAGAGCCACAGCATCAAGCTGGGGTCTGGCCTGCAGCCTGTCCCTGCGAGACAAATAGATAGCCAGTTTGGCTTCAGCAATTAAAAAGTTCAAAAGCTGGCCCTTTGCTTTGCTGGCTCTGTTAAAATGGAACCCAGAAATGAAAACAGAATCAGTAAAAACAACACCAAAAAGGTTAAAAACACTCATCAATAAGCCAAAAAAAGGTTTTAGTCTCGTACAATCGACAAAAACATGAAAAACGCTCTCGGACAGACCACAGAAAGGACACTCATTTAAAACCCCCGGACTAATGATAGACAAAAAAGAGTTGGTAGCGATGGCACCGTGCAGGATCCTCCACTGGAGATCACCAGTCCGCTTCTTTATAGGAAGCTTGTAGAGGGTCCTCCACCGTGGGGTTTGTCCTCCCAGTCTGTTGGCCCACACGCTGACGGCTCTGTTCTGCAGGGTTCTTTTGTTCATGACCTTGACACAGGCCTTATACAGAGTCTTTGGGCCGGTACTGCGTAAGCTCAGCTGTGGTGTAGCGCTGGATAGCAGAGGACCACTGTCTTTTTTGAAGCCAGGATCCAGGATCAGATCAGGGAATGGGTCTGTTGACTCTGGCGACTTCTGTCCTGCAAAGTGAAGACGGAGAAGATGCTTCTCTTTGGTCGAAAGCTTCCCCTTCACCAAGTCTAGGAAGCGCTGTGCAACTCTGGCAGACCGGACCCCCAGCTTGGACACCACGGCCTGGGTGTTGGAAAGGTCCGGTCCAGCTGCCTCCACCAGTTGCTTCAGTGATGTCGTCTTGGATCTGCACAGCACTTCAGTCAGCCCCGGTACTGCGCTGCAAGACACATCCAGCCTGGATCCATAAACTAAAGGCTCATCCAAAAGCCAATGCAGAGAAAAGTACCTCTGTGAAGGATTTAGTTTAAACAGGGCACAAGATTTAAAAACACCCTGATAAAACTGAGGTTGTAGGAGGTGGTGAAGAGACGACACAGGAGACAGGCTGCAGATCTTCACTTTTAATCAACTCCTACTAAACTGGCGGGAAGCACCCAACACCGCCTTATATATCCAATACAACATCCGGTCCTCTTGACCTTTCACAATAAAACATCCTGTAATGCCTTCGGTCAACTGGTAAGGTCCATCACTAGTCCCGCATTTTAGGTTTGATCAAACGACCAGAACGGCTGAACCTGGGCCCTGCAGAACCAGTCTGATGAAGTGGAGGGCTACGAGGAGGGTCTGCAGAAGATTCGGGCTCCAATGGACGTTGAGAGTTTCTGGAAGAAGGACCGCTGTCCGTTAACAATGTGGATGGAGGTCTGCCCCTGCGAGGAGCCTGGGCCGTAATAACCTGATCATCTGACATAACATGAGCTGGTTTAAGCCTATCGATACAGACAGTCTCAGTACGACCCCCTAAATCCAAAAGGAAATGTTTCGGACCTGGTTGAAGAACTCGAAACGGTCCATCATACAAAGGCTGTAGTGGTGTCCTGTGTGCATTGTGTTTGACAAAAACAAATTTAGAGGACTCCAGACTCTTAGGGACAAATGACTGCGGTAAACAATGGTGTACCGGACCGGGGACACGAAAAGGGGCCTCCTGAGGTGAAAGATGGAGCAACGGTGGAGCGAACTGTGGTGAGGGTACCTCAGGTAAAAACTCACCGGGGACGCGCACAGGCTGACCGAAAACCAGTTCAGCCGGGGAAGAGCTCAGGTCCTCTTTGGTTGCGGTACGCAACCCCAACAAAACCCAGGGAAGACGGTCAATCCAGTTGTCACCGGTCAATGCAGCACGAAGTGCAGCTTTCAATGACCTGTGAAACCGTTCACACAAACCATTAGCTTGGGGGTTGTAAGCGGTGGTCCTGTGAACGTTAGTCCCCAGACCCTTGGCCATGGTAGACCAAAGCTCAGAAACAAACTGCGGGCCCCTGTCCGATGTAATGTCTGAAGGGGGGCCGAAACGTGCAACCCAGGTAGACAAAAAAGCCCGGGCCACCACTGCAGATGTTGTGGACGTCAGAGGAACCACCTCTGGCCACCTGGTGGTCCGGTCTATCATAGTCAGCAGATGAGTAAAACCCTGTGATGGAGGCAGAGGGCCTACTAGGTCTACGTGCACATGATCAAACCGCCGACTTGGGATGGAGAAAGGTTCCAAAGGTGCTTTGGTGTGCCTGTTAACCTTAGCACGCTGGCATGGAACACACGCTGCTGCCCACTCCTTAACTGCTTTACGCAGACCGGGCCAAACAAACTTTGAGCTGACCAGTTTCACAGAGGCTCTAACACCTGGGTGAGAAAGGGAATGTAAGGAGTCAAAAACGCGGCGTCGCCATGAAACTGGAACCAGGGGGCGGGGCCTGCCTGTAGATACGTCACAGAGCAGGAGAGGACCTCCGTCATTCACCTGCCTTTCCTCCAACTCGAGGCCTGTGGGGCCGGACTGGAGCTCGAGTATTTCTGCGTCGCTACGTTGGTCCGCAGCCATAGCAGAAAAATCGATGCCAACGTACACGGGAGAGATCAGCACCCGGGAGAGACAGTCGGCCACCACGTTGGATTTTCCAGCCACATGCTGAATGTCTGTAGTGAATTCAGACACCGCTGCGAGGTGGCGTTGCTGGCGAGCAGACCAGGGGTCAGAAATTTTTGACATAGCAAACACCAGGGGTTTGTGGTCAACGTATGCAGTGAACTGGCGGCCTTCCAGGAAAAACCTGAAATGGCGTGTAGCCAGGTAAAGCGCCAGCAACTCTCTGTCAAAAACACTGTATTTCAGCTCATTGTCCCGCAGCGTACGGCTGAAAAATGCAAGCGGCTGCCAAACCCCGGAAACCTGCTGTTCTAACACAGCCCCCACCGCAACATCAGATGCGTCGGTTGTTAAAGCTATTTGCGCCGCTGGGGATGGATGGGCCAAAAGGGCAGCAGTGGCCAGTGCAGCTTTAGCATCACCAAATGCCTGTAGGCGTTCTGGTGTCCAGTCAACACTGTCGTTGGGCTTTTTCTTTTTCAGCGCTCCATAGAGCGGACGCAGCAGTTGTGCTGCCCTGGGGAGGAAACGGTTATAGAAGTTAACCATTCCCAAAAACTCTTGTAGCGCTTTAACAGACTGGGGCTGTGGGAAATCTGACACCGCCTGCACTTTGTTTGGTAACGGGACGGCGCCACTTGCAGAAATGCGGTGGCCCAAAAAGTCAATGACTGGCAGCCCAAACTGGCATTTCGCTGTGTTTACAATCAGGCCATGTGCTGCCAGGCGCTGAAAAACCTCACGGAGGTGGGACAAGTGCTGCTCAGCCGAGCTGCTAGCCACCAGGACGTCATCCAGGTACACAAATACGAAGGACAGACCCCTTAGGACTGAATCCATCAACCGCTGAAATGTTTGTGCTGCACCTTTAAGACCAAAAGGCATGCGCAAAAACTCAAACAGGCCGAAAGGCGTGATAACAGCGGTCTTAGGGACATCCTCCACATGCACAGGAACCTGGTGGTACCCCCGTACTAAATCTACTTTAGAAAAAATGGAGGTCCCAGCCAGGTGCACTGAAAAATCCTGGATGTGGGGGATGGGATAACGATCGTTCTCTGTGATGTTATTAAGGCGGCGGAAATCCCCACATGGACGCCATTTGCCATCTGCCTTGGGCACCATGTGGAGGGGGGAGGCCCACGGACTGTTTGAGCGTTGCACGATGCCTAAACGCTCCATGTTAGCAAACTCTTCCTGTGCGATTGCTAGCTTAGTAGCATCGAGGCGGCGTGCACGTGCGAACACCGGGGGGCCCGTTGTGGGAATATAATGTTCGACCCCATGTTTTGTGTTTGTGTTTGCAAAATCAGGAACAGTCAGCGAGGGGAATTCAGACAATAAACGCTGAAACACATTACCCGAAGCTAAAAAGTTAGCATGCATTAAAGGCCCAGCTCCTCGCGTCTCACAAGGCAGTGACGAAAAAGACACAGCGTCGATCAAACGCCTGTTAGCTAAATCAACAAGGAGCCCGTGAGCACAAAGAAAATCAGCCCCTAAAATAGGGACCGAGCTAGCAGCTACCACAAAGTTCCACTGGAAGTCCCGTTCATGGAAACGCACAGTCACCAACCTTTCGCCAAACGTCTTGATGGGAGAGCCATTCGCCGCGGTTAGCTGCGGCCCGCAGCCTTCAGCCAACCTGTCGGAGCCAGTCGGGGGGACGAGGCTCTTCTGCGAACCCGAGTCCACCAGGAACCGCCTCCCCGACCTCGAGTCCTCGATGAAAAGCAGCCTTTCCTTCTCGCCAACGGCCGCGACTGCTAGCGGGCGTTGGCGGTCTCGTTTCCCTGCGGCTTGAAGCTGCACGGCGGGACGCACCGTCGTGCTTTGGCGCCAAAGCGCACGTGGTAGAAACAAAGAGCGGGACCTGCCCGCCTGCGGCTAGCGACTCCTGCTACCACCGCTGGCTCGTCCGGCGCTGTGTGCGTTGCTTGAAACTCGGGCGCTGCTGGAGATCCAGGGACCGCCGCCTGTACCGCGAAGGTCCTCGCGGTTAGAATGATGCGGTCGGCTTCTTCGGCCAGCGAGCGGTAATCCTTCTCCTGCAGAAACGGGGAGTTGGCCAGGGCGGTTCGCACAGGAGCTGGAAGCTGGCGGAGGACGAGGTGGCGGAAGAGGAACTCGCAGTCGTCTGATCCCCGCAAGGACAACATGCTCTCCACGAGCTCGAGAGCTGTGCCGTCGCCCAAACCGGAGAGGGAAAATAGTTTCTCAGCGCGCTCCGCCTCTGAAAGTGAGTAGCGCCGCAGAAGAAGCTTCTTGAGGGCTTCGTACTTTCCTTGTGCAGGAGGGTCTTGTAGCAGGCTCATTACCCGCTGGGTTGTCAGCGGATCCAGCGAAGCGACCACATGGTGGTATTTGGTGTCGTCAACAGAAATCCCGCGAAGAGCAAACTGTGATTCGATGTGTGCGAACCACGACTGAGGCGCGTGCAGCCAGAAGTCCGGGATTTTAACGGCCACCGAAAAAGCAAGCGGGGCCGCCTGTGTAGGTTCCACAGCAGTGGACAGCTGAAGAGAGCTGGCTGAAGCGTCAGATGTCGACATATTCAGATCACGTCGGGGTCACCAGTGTAGGAGGTGGTGAAGAGACGACATAGGAGACAGGCTGCAGATCTTCACTTTTAATCAACTCCTACTAAACTTGCGGGAAGCACCCAACACCGCCTTATACATCCAATACAACATCCGGTCCTCTGGACCTTTCACAATAAAACATCCTGTAATGCCTTCGGTCCACTGGGTGTGAGTAGAGCCCCTAGTGGTCCACCACAAGGTAACCCATTTAACTTTAAGAGACTAAAATCAGTTAAAAGCAGAGCAGCATCCAGCCCCAGGTTATTCACACACCTGAGAATGCAGCTGGCCACGTCCCTCCATACAAGGTCAGGAGGTCCTGCCAAAAACTTTTGGAGGAACTGCAAACGAAAAGTAGCAGTTCTGCTGGCCAGGTGGACAAGGCCCTGGCCCCCCTCCTCTCTCGGTATAAACAAGACAGACTGTGGCACCCAATGCTTATCGTCCCAGAAAAAATTAATCATTTCTGATTGTATTTTCACCAGCAGACCTGGTGGTGGGTCTAGGACGATAAGCCTGTGCCACAGCTGTGACGCAACAAGATTATTCAAAACAAGTACTCTGCCTCTGTACGACATTTGGGAGTGTAGCCATCTCCACTTTGCCAACTTGTTTTTGACTTTGGCCTCTACATCATCCCAGTTCTTTTGTACAACAGTTTTATTGCCTAAATAAACACCAAGATATTTAAAACCATCTTTCCTCCAGTGAAGACCTTGAGGAAGAACCGGGAGCCCAACAGGCCATTCCCCTACAGCGAGGGCTTCGCTTTTTCCCCAGTTCACTCTCGCAGCAGACAGGATGGAAAATTGTCCAGTGACCTTGGTCAACGTGCTGACGTCCTGCTGATCTTTTACAAAAACAACAATGTCGTCAGCATAAGCAGATAAAACTATATTGCTGTGAAAACCAGGTAAAACCAGACCGTGAACACACGAGCGGATTTTCTGAAGGAGGGGTTCCAGAGAGAGTGCATAGAGCATCCCCGACAGGGCACAGCCCTGTCGAACACCTCTATACACCCCAAAAGGAGCACACAGGCTACCATTGATCCTTAGCACACTCTCAATGTTGCTGTACAGTACCTGAATCTTGGCAATAAGACCAGCGCCGAACCCAAACCTTTCCATGGTTTTCCAGAGGAAGGCGTGCTCGACGCGGTCAAACGCCTTTTCTTGATCTAATGAAATCAAGGCTGATTTTAAACCCAACGAACTGGAGACTTCCAAAACATCTCTGATTAGGTAGATGTTATCTACCATAGACCTGCTGGGGACGCAATAGGTCTGGTCCCGGTGGATGACCTCTTCCATAGCTCCCCTCAGCCTAGTTGCCAGAGCCTTGGAGAGTATTTTATAATCAGTGCAGAGGAGAGACACAGGGCGCCAGTTCTTAATGTCCTGCAGGTTCCCTTTTTTTGGCAGGAGCGTAATAACTGCCCTGCGGCAAGACAGCGGGAGTGAACCAGTGACCAGGCTTTCGTTAAGAACATCCAGCAGGTCCTCTGCCAGGATGTCCCAGTAGGCCTTAAAAAACTCTACTGTGAGTCCGTCGATGCCAGGAGCCTTCTGGCCCTGCATGCTCTGGAGGGCTGCGTGGAGCTCCTGAAGCCCCAGTGGGCGCTCCAGGGAGGTGTTGGTCTCCTCAGAAACCTGGGGTAGTCCACTGCAGAACTCCCGATGCAGCTCCTCATTCTCTTTATACTCACTGTGGAACAGAGAAGAGTAGAACTCCACAGCCCTCCTCCTGATCTGACCTGGCTCACTCAGTTGTTGCCCTGTGTCTGACAGCAGGGAGTGGATCATCTTCCTCTGCCCGTGCTTCCTCTCCAAGCTGAAGAAAAAGTTGGAAGGGGCATCCATCTCCGTGATGTTTTGGATCCGGGACCTGACCAACACGCCCTGGACTTTAGTTTCCAGCAGGTTTGCTAAGACTA
This sequence comes from Garcialebias charrua, assembly GCA_038048925.1. Taxonomy (NCBI): domain Eukaryota; kingdom Metazoa; phylum Chordata; class Actinopteri; order Cyprinodontiformes; family Rivulidae; genus Garcialebias; species Garcialebias charrua. The sequence goes on from JBBPBX010027084.1 coordinate 9,516, forward strand.
GCTTCTTGGATTTTAGAGCTTCAATGTGCTCTGAATTTCCTGTGGATTCACTCAGTCGTTCTAAATCCACTATGTTAATCTCCAGATCTGTGACAGATCTGGTAATGTCACGAGTAACATTGAGAGTGTGCTGTTGACAAAGTTGCTTCATTTGAACTTTCCCGTAGTCCCACCATTGCATCAGACAGGAAAAATCACTTTTCCTCTGTCTAAAAGCAGTCCAAAAAAACTTTAGAGCCTCTTTAAAACTCTGGTCGTGTGTAAGAACCAAATTAAAATGCCAGTAAGCGCTCCTAGGCAAAATGTTTCTGATAAAAACACTTCCCAAAAGCAATGAGTGGTCTGTAAAAGCCACAGGCAAAATCTGGCATATCCTAAACACGTTAAAATGGTGCTTAAAACAATAAAAACGGTCAAGACGAGCTAAAGAGATACGGTTTTCTTTAAGGTGGGACCACGTGTACTGCCTGGAGCCTGCGTGCATCCTCCTCCATACGTCCACCAGACCATGAGACGTGATCAGCTGTCTCAGGACACGCTGGGCTGCCGGATGAGGCTCCGCATGATTGCGGTCCAAAGACTCGTTTTCTGTGCAGTTGAAATCCCCTCCTATAAAAACATAATCTTCAGACCCACAATCACCCAACCTCTCCCCAATTTCTTCTAAAAAACGTTTTTTCTCTGCATTGGCATTTGGAGCATAAATATTAATAAAAATCATGTTAAAATCATTAAAAACTGCTCTGACTAAAATACACCTTCCCTGAACGACACGTTGAACTTCCAAGGAGTTTGGAGTGAAAGCCTTTGAAAAGAGGAAGCCCACTCCTGCACTCTGGGAGGTGCTGTGGCTCAAAATGGCCTCCCCTTTCCACTCCCTGTACCAGTCCGCTTCATTAGAAGGATCACTGTGGGTTTCTTGCTAATCCGCTTATAGCGGACCTAAACAATTTGTTAGTTTTACAGTAGATTGACTAACTTTTATAATTCATAAGCGGATTTGCGCTATTTTTATTTAAAATGCAGTACCGCTAATAACTAATTATCTATCAGTAAAAACGAAAAAACTTATTTACGGGCTCTTAAATCAACCGGACGACTGCTAACAGACCATATCCTGTCAGCGCCGGATGTGGTCCGTGACAAAAAAGCGTCCCCCTCAGTCTCTTGGCTAGAGAGCGCAGTTAGCAGCCAGTGTGTTACTCTGCAGCCTTATTGCTTGTTTTCGAAGAGTCAGACGAAGAGTTTTTAACATAGAGGGTGAACTTATGGATGTTTCTCAGCGGCCTACGTGCCGCGTCTGGATTTAAAAAAGTAGTTCGCCATTTGCCCTCTCTTCAAAATGGTGATGGCCACAGAAGCTAAGGACTTTCCAAGAAAACACGGTAAAAACAATTATTTCTTTGCTGAGAAAAAATATATTTCATAGCTGACGTTATAGCACAAGTTTTTCTGAGCTTGAGAGTTTCACGAAATTGTCAAATCTGCTGGATTTAAAAAAGTAGTTCGCCATTAGCAATGTTCAAAATGGCGTCCGCGACAGCCACAGAAGTTAAGAACATAAAATAGCTGACAGGGCAGCAAACTTACATACTCAGGGAATCACAAGGAACTCAGGAGACAGAGGCAACAGGAGACAATGCCAGGACAATGATAAACACAGAGATACAGACTTATATACAGGTACATGAACACATAGCATGACAATCACAAACACCTGGACAACAAAATGGAGGAGATAAGCAAGACAATTAACAGAGAGACCAGGGAGTGTAGGGATGGGGACCCACCACCTGAGAGCAACATGCTTACAACTGTTATCTTGAAGTTCTAGGGTGTAGAGAGCCACAGAAACGGTTATGGTAGGCCGGATTTGGCCCACGGGCCTTGAGTTTGACACATGCGATCTAGTGGTACTAAAAGTAACAAAAGAAGAAAAAAACAGCCAAATATGTCAGCAGTTTAGCTAACAGACTTTGGAATGGGTACATTTTGTCCTTGTCAAACCTGTTGAAGAGAACCAAACTAAATACTCTGAAACTCAAACAACTTACTGTATAACAGTTCATGCACCGCTAGTTGGCAATGTAATGCAAATATTGCATAACTTGCTGGCTACCAATTGTTGAATTTAAATAGCGGTTTAGAATTAGCTTCCCCTAATTTTCAAAAGATATTAGTGCTTTTGAAATTGCGGACCTAAATAAATTAATAAGTGCTTTAGAAATAGCGGAACTAATTTTTGGATTAGCGCTGCCCAGCACTGGAGAAGTCTTATAGGGACAAGCATGCTCACACAGGTGTTTAGATTCAGGTGCTTATCAGATACACACTCAGTTGGGTTGTGGTGGCCACTAAGTACATCTTGTATCACCATGTACCATATAAAATATATTTAATGATGTTATAAGTATAATTATACTGTATAGGCTGTTTTGTTGTTGTGGATTCTCGGTTTTGTCTTTTTTTCCCCCCGCAGGTCTAGAGGCAGACTTCAGTGATGTTGACTTGTGTTCTCTTTATACCCCTCTCTCTCCTCTACTCCTATCACCTTCATTCTCTTTTCTCTTTTACCCTTTCTCTCACTTTTCTAGCTTTATTTTCTTCTGTCTTTTCATCCCTGCGTCCATTCGCATCTTAAACAAACCCAAAGCAAATTCTAATAAAGTTTTATTTATATATCAGGTGGAGCATTAAAGCCAGCCATAATGCTCTGCTTTTGAAAGTAAATCTGTTGGGTATCACCTCGACACTCAGACAATAATTCTGAGTGCCACAATGCTGAACAGGACAAGAGGGGAAAAAACAAAACAAAGACACAAAAGTAAGAGTTAGGAAGATAGTGTATATCTGATATAAATTACCCCCCTCCCTTTTTTTTTGAGGGGCACTATCCCCTCCTATGTCTAGCTTTTGGTGTGTGTGCACACAGACTGTCCCACAAAAATTCCCACAATTTCAAAACGTTTCATAAATAGCAGATCTACAAGCTCTGACACATTTTGAACTTGTAGACTAAAATTTGTGCTCAGCAGCTAAAGATTTTAGCTAAACACATTTTTTCTCTGACAAAAGATGAGCAAGACCGCACTGAAATGATCTACATTTGATAAATTAATGCAGTTCAGTCTGTCAAATAAATTATCAACTTTTGACGGACTGATTCTCCCATCAGTAATGACTCTGCCTCATTGAAATCTTGTTCATTGGCGATTGGCAGCTGGAGGAGGAGCACAGGGTTGTGATGGTTGGTCCTTGGGTACCACCTTGTGTCACGCTGCCCTCAGCCAAATTGATCTTCATGAACTGCACATTTCTGGACAGATCCTTCGCCACCAAAAGTACTTGAGCAAGCACTGAAGTCATCTTGTGGATGGCAAGGTCTTCAGATGAAAAGTTAAAATCATTACGTAAGAAATTACACATGAAGAATATACTGTATGTCCCATAGACTTGCCTTTCAAATGCTGCCCGTCATCGCTGGTCATCTGTGTGGTCCCATCTGTAAAACACAAACATTCATACAACTTAATTATTGCACACATTTTTGAAAGGTTTGTCGCACATGTGTATAATTGACAATCGTTTTACATTTTACATATTTTATAAGTGTTTAATTTATTTTTGCACAATTAACACTGATTTTGTCATCTGTTATGATTTAGAAGCAGTTTCATTTAAATTAACATTTTAATCAATGAATTACAATTTTATTAGCCTGGTTAAAACCAGACCCTTGTCCTTCACTTCACTTTGTACTAGGGTCTGGGATTTCTCCCATAGA
>JBBPBX010027084.1:13930-25366 GCA_038048925.1 Garcialebias charrua
AAGATGTCGGCTTTGACCATCTCAAAGTAAGAAATTATATTTTTAGTCTGTAGTATTAATTAATTATTTTATTCTGTAATAATTTTACAGTATTGAATGTGCTGTGCTGAATAGCAATGTTTACATTACTGCACACTACTGTACATGCTGTACAGTTCCCTTTCATTCGGTCTCTCGGTGCAACACCATTGCTATGGGTATCGGCGCCTCTGCGCGGTGACCTGAAGTAATACACTCACGCCTTTGCGGCATGGGCGTCAGCGTCGCGCCAGAGGCCCCGCCTTCTGGACATTAAAGCGGCTGACGCCCGTCCATCTTTCTCTTTTTGCCCTTCACCTTGCAAATACCTGAAACACTCTTCTCGGATCTTCTCTGTATCTTCATCGCTCGACCAGAGGTGAACTCGCTCCCTACACAGAGCATACAGAGAATCTTCTACTGCGGACTGCTGGGCTGGCGAAGGTTGGCCCGGCACATTTTTCTTCACCCCAAAGTTTTCTTCTCCTCTCTCTACAGAACGCTTCGCTCGAGGGCGCTAACTGCGCGACACCGCTACCCTGCTAACAACTAGCAGGCTAGCCGGCAAAAGCGACACGAGGAAGGAGACATCTCAGGACAACGTTAGCTCCGCTAACGAACATAACTCTTCTCAGCCACGGCTCCCGAGAAGGTAATGCGCAAACCCAAAAGTCAAAGAAGACCAGCAGGCCAGCAAGCCCCAGCTCCCGTGCCTTTTTCTCTTCTGCTTTTCTACTACTCGGTTAGCGAATGCTAACTGCGAAGCATGCTACCTGCTAAGCTGACAAAGCTAACAGGCCAGCAGCTCTGAGCAGCTCGGCGAGAGGACGCCCTCGGACGAGGAACTCTGGCAGGCCGTGAGCTCCGGCTCCCGAACCTGCTTCAGCGGATCTGGATACCCCCCCTTTTCAGCAGCGGACACCCACGAGGCCTGTCCGCTCTGCTCTGGGATGCTACACGCAAGGACACTCGAAGCTTTTCTCACGGATGACCCCGGAGAAAGGAAAGTGGAAACGGAATAACTCCGCCGTTATCTGGCTAGCTCCCACGGTTAGCATGGCTAACCAGGGGCACCCACGACAACACGCGGCGGAAGACAGCGCTACTAACACGATTAGCGTGGCTACGAGCGGACAACGAAGGACTCCATCGTGAGGCATGTGAAAATGCTTGGACTAGCTTGCTAGCTAACCTTCTCATATTTTGCCTTTTCTGCTATCCTGCGAATCGACGGTAGAATTCATCGCATGACGAAGTGTTTTTTACCGATGCTACATTGCTCGAGGGCCCGTCTTAGCACCGCTAGCGGGCTCACAAGTACATCCACGTTTAGTCCCGACTAACGAGGAGGCTCTGTCCAGCACAGTCCAGGAGGAGGATTTTCAGCTACATGTTCAGCTGCGCTACCTGGTAGTTTTTTCCTTGCAACATCGATGACGCTGAGAGCTTATCCACCCATGAGGCTATGGATGACTCTCTGACGTTAAACCATCTCAGGGCCCGAGGGGCCCTGGCGGGATGGACAAGGACAAGTGGCCTCGGTATCGCAGGCCCACCAGGCAGAAAAGCTACAGGAGCTGCAAGGGGCCACCAGCAAAAGAAGAGGAAAGGAGATGCCCCTGCACCATTACAGGCGCTCTCACTCACAGAAGGAGAGTAAATGCCTAGTTTTTACCACCAGTTTCTGTGTTTTTAAGGAACACAGACTAGCTGGTTCAGAACGTCTAAACACACAAGAACACTCACACCCTTGTGTAATAAAGAAAAATTGCCATCCACACATGACAATAAAATCTCAAGACTACTGAATGTGTCCTGGTCCCAAAATGGGAACAGGGCTTCAGGTTTGCCCGCTCACACAGCACGGGAACCTGACCTTTTGAGCCCAGACTTCACTTGTAAAATGCTACAAGGAGCCAAGTATATGTGCGTGCGCACTAAACAATAACCCGTCTACTGTATGTGTAATGAAAAACAAACACTGTTTCATGCATATACAAGAATGAAAGTTCCAGAGCACAGACTGCCCTGGTTCTTAACTCACCACTTGGTGGAACACAACCTACTAGGCCAAACTACGAACCGCAGTGGGACACACGAGTTTTGCCTGAGACAGTCAAATCTCGTGATGTCTTCTGCTGGGCAGACCAGCCTGCTCCAGAGTATGCGGGAGGGGTCGAAGGCCACCCCTTCCGCACTCAAATGAAGCAAGCAGCCGCTAGACATCCCTCCCAGGGGATGCGTTGCGGGCTCAAGTTCTTCCTGGTGCCCAAAAAGAGATGAATACCTGAGACCGGCCCTGGATCTCAGGACTCTGGGCAGGAAAGCAAGAATGTTTCACTTTCAAAATATTGACACTGCGGCAGGTCCTCCGGTCCGTGAGACCTGGAGACTACGCATGTACAATGGATTTGAGAGACGCCTGCTTCCATGTGGGCGTCTGGAAGGCACAGGAAATTCTTTCCGGTTTTGCTTTCAAAGGGAAAGCTTATAAATACAAAGTCTTACCCTTCGGTTTGAAGACTGCTCCTCATGCATTTACTAAATGTCTGGATGCAGCCCTGACCCCTCTTAGGAATCAAGGAGTCAGGATTATGAACTACCTGGACTACCTCCTGGTTTTTGGCCGGGAGCAGGCCCAGTCACACTCCTGGGTGATCTCTCACCTGGAGTCTCTCGGATTTTTCATAAACCCACAAAAGGAGTGACCCGACCCCATCACGGACTGAATTGTCGCATAGACCTGACGTCACTACCCGAGACGCATAGAGGAAATAAAATAAAATTACTAGCGAAAATGGCAAAAAGAGTAACGCACAGTAATTTAGATAAGTACGGTAACTTTAATCTGATTACTGGATTTTGAAATAGCAACGCATTAGATTACTTGTACTAGTTACTGAAAAAACTGGTCTGATGTCATTAATGCATTACTGACATCACTGCGTAAGACTAATCAAGCTAACGAGGCTAACACGACGTCCAAGTCTGTGGTAAAACTCACCCAAGTGCCATTGGCTATTAGCTTCTCAATGACGTTGGAAATGACGGCTTGTAATTCGGGTAAGGTTACGTCGGAAAAATACCTCTAACTTGGGACAATGTAGCAAGGCTCAACGTAGTCCAAAAATCTTTGGAATCCGACATCCTCAACAAAAAAAACCTTCCACACTGCCGACATTTGAATTTTCCTCTCCGCCGTGAGATCAGGTAGGCACGCGTGACGTCATCATGTTGTGCTGCCACTGCAGTCATCCTTATCACTGGGTTGTCATATAAAAACAGCGTCTTTTATATCTGTGAGCTATTTTGATGGAATGGCCGATGTCTAATATTGAACTTTAATGCTAATATCGGCCGATACCGGTACAATGCTGATAATATCATGCATCCCTAGTTTGACCAGTCTCACTTGACATTACTTTTCCACATCAGAATCAATGACAGAATGATCCAGCTTTCTGTCTGGCTTCAAAGTTAGCCAGCTGGCATGAGACGTCTACACTAAATGATGTATTTATCAGGTTTTTTTTTAAAGAAAAAAATTGAAGTGATACAATATTTCACATTTAAATCATCATGTAGGGGGACCGGATTTGACCCGTGGCTCTTGAGTTTGACATATCATTTACGTTTACATACAAATTGGTATATTTTTAGCCTTGATGTCTGTGGACAGTTTCGATGTTTCAACACTATTTAAACCTCAAAATGTTCACCGGCTTTGCGTTTTGTTTAGTCAGGATTGGACTCTTAAACTGATGAGTTGTTGGACTAAATTATTGAGATGTTGCACCAGTATGCTAAACTAGGTCAATGAGTTCAGTGAGTGTGCACATACCTAACAATGTAAGCATCTAGGTGAGCGATGTCATCCTCCACTTTTGTACCGGTAGTTCAGTTCTGCGTGATGTTGTTTTGCAGATAAAACAGCGTTGCAGAGGTTTTTTTCTCAGAATGTAAAATAAACCTGGTCTTTTATGTCTTTCCAAGAGGTTTTATTTTTAGTTTGATTTAATTTATTCACATGACCTTATTTAGAAATATAGTATATATATATATATATATTTTTCTTATTATTATTAAAAATAATGTATCAATAAGTGAAATCCCAAAATTGTCTTAATAAAAGAAAAAGTTAAAATTTGTTCTATGATAGCAGAAATTGAGAAACTGTAAATAAAACAGACTGAAGCTGAATTTAGTCCTTCAGCATATTTTGTTGATTGTTCCTAAACTATATTAATGAAAACACAATTATGATTTAAATTTGAAGACTAAACAACTAAAATATCATCTAATGATGATACAGTAACTTATATTTTTTTCTCAGTACATACTTTAAAGGATGTATAATATTAAACTTATGCATGTTTTCTTCTTTTCGTTGTGTTTTTTAATTTGTTGCTCCACACTGACTCACTCTTCCATTCTGTTGCTGTTTACTTGCCTGTGGGCCATAATAACACACAAATATTACAAAGAATTGTTAAGATTTTAGTTTTTTTAGAGATATATTTAACTATACCAGAAAATAAATATTCATATTTTGTTTCTTGGATTTAAAACCGTATGGAGAACTGTTTGTTTTTAGATAAGACTCGCCCATAATTGCGCTTGAAAGTCTGTGAACCATTTACAGTATAATTCTCTATATTTCTGCATAAATATGACCGAAAACGTCATCAGATTTTCACATAAGTCCTAAAAGTAGATGAAGAGAACCAAGTTAAATAAATGAGACAAACACTTTTTACGTGGTCATTTATTTATTGAGGAAAATAACCCAATATTACATATTTGTGAGTGGCAAAAGTATGTGAACCTCAAGGATTGTCTGTTAATTTGAAGGTGAAATTAGAGTCCGGTGTTTTCAGTCAATGGGATGATGATCAGGTGTGAGTGGACACCTTTTTCTCTGTTTACTCATCCTCTCTTAAAACTACTGGTCTTTTTCACTTTGTTTTAGCCATGTCTCACTTATTTATACCTTTTGTGATCACACATTTGGTTAAACGGTGACAAAGTCGGCCCTTATTTCCTGTTGTCACTATTACAGGAAGGTAGAAGCCTTTCATGAGTTGTGGAAAGAAGAAACAGACTTTACAGGTCTTGTCATGTGAGTTAACTGCACTTTGACACAAACAAACCCTTCATCAGAGCTGCAAGTGGACTTCCCAGTTGTTTCTCAAACNTTTTAAAGTAAAATAAATTATTTTGTTTACTTTAGCTTTGCCTTTTGTGTTTTATTCTTAGTGTTATCAAAGTTACTCACCATCCCTTCTCACTCAGCACCTCGTCTTAGAGATATTCAAAAACATTCTGGTGGTTTTGAGAGAAAGGTCACGCTGAGAGACTGGAAGTCAGCTGAACAACGTTAGTTGTTACTTGTTGTTACTTGTTTTATTACTTGTTTTATTGACATTTAATTCTGTTGTTACTTGTTTTAAAAACTTGTTGTTACTTGTTTTATTACTTGTTTTATTGACATTTAATTCTGTTGCACTTTGTAGCACTTTGAGATTTTCATTAATGAAAAGTGCGTTATAAATTGAATTCATTATCATTATTATTATAACAACGTGGCTAACAAACTACTAGCATGATGTAGTCCACATCTTTTACGCCTTGTATTTGTCCCATTAGTCACATATTTGAAAAAGACAGGAAGTCTGCTACAGCCAGCCATTTTCATTGTTGGCAAGAATTTAAATAAAATTGAGTTTTATTTTAGTTTTGGTCAAAGTCTGAAAGGCTCATTGACGATTTTTGAGAAAATTAATGGATGCTGTGTGAGCCCATGCACGAGACAACAACACATTAGCTGGAAAAACTGCAGAAGGCTCATCTGAATTCACTAATGCTGCCAGACTCTGGGAACATGGAAAGACTTCTAGGCACTGACACTAACTGGCTATTTTTAGCATTCCCCTTTCCACTGTGAAAATGTGTGTGTGTGTGTGTGTGTGTGTGGGGGGGGGGAGCAGGGACCTGATCAATAATTTAAAACGAGATGATTTTGATGAATGCAGAGGAGTTTCATCACATTATCCCCGCTTGAAGCTTCACAGCGGTCTTGTTGGTTGCTCGTTTTTTGTTTGTGCATCTGTCTGCGTGTGCTGCAGAGAAATGTAATCCCCTGAGACCACTCTTAAATTTGAGCTCTTTATGGTCCCAGCTCCTACAAGCTGGGACATTTTTATGTTTAAAGGCAAAAGGCATAAACAAAGGCCATAACAATGTCCAGCTTGATATAGCTTCCACGTAGTTCGTTAATCTTCCATTTTTATGAATCCTGTGACGGAGTGACAAGTTGTTTGGGAGTATAGTGCATACTTTGTACAGCAGATGGCACAAACATATACAACCAAACACGAGTTGCCACCCAACAATAACACCAAACTCATTATTCTGAGTAAAAGAACAATAATTGGCTGGTTCTTATGGATGTAATTCCATTGTGGCCTAGTTTAACCCTCAGTTGAACAGGATTAGTGTTGCCTCTGCTTTAATGTAGCTTTAGTGATTGTCATCTGTCCTAGTCTGGCAAATTAGTCCTCTAAATTAAATTTCAAAAATAATCTGTGCTCAAATATGTTTTGACTTTTGACTGTTTTTTAAGGTGCATTTTAAAAGGATTTAAAGTTATTTTTGTGACTACATCAAACTGTATTTTTTTTTGTTCATAAGAGGAAGCCCATTAAGAGCTCATTAGACATTTCAACGAACTCTTTAACACAATTTTCTAATTTCTTCTAAAATCTTCCAACTGGAGCACTCGTGTGAATGTTTATGATTTAAAATGCAGAGTGGGCGCACAAACGAATACACTGACTGCCTTTCGGCTGGCATAGATACATTTTATTTGTTTGTATTGTTTTATTTATCAAAGGCATTATTCTTCCAAACTCCACTCTTTAGCAAATGTAAAAGAAGATTAAAAGCATCATCTGCAAAATATGGCTTTTCAGGTTAATTTTTGGCCTCGTTGGTCTGCTGCCAGGTAGACTGATGAATAATGTAATGACAGAAATGTGTTTTCCCCGCCAATTAAGAAAATCAACCTACTTATTGATGTGATATGAGGTCTGGTACACTGACAACTAGACTTTACTGTCCTTCAGACCTTAATTTTTATGGCCAAAGCCAAGTCCGGGCTGAACTCCATGTCCACTGTCTGTGCTGTCATTTCAGCTTCCATTCTTGATATTTACATGTCAACAGCTATGCCCTAAGGCTACGTCTCTCCGCTCAAGGCTGCTGCGAGTTTGCCCAATGCCGCACAATTACTGTAAAGACGATGCCGTTTACATGTGTGTTGTACCCCAACTGGCCCCTAATTTGGGTTTTGGCCTACTTTTTTAGGACAGAAAAAAAATAGGTCAATCCTTGAAGCCTTTGTAAATGTCTGAGACAGTTTATCATTGCAAATCGTGTAATTTGCTCACATGATCTTTGTTTTCTTGTAGGTATGGGTGTATAAAATCCATCTTTAATTTTTCTATAATATTTATTACAGCATTTTGTTTTTGTAATAACACTGACATCAGCAGCTACTTCATTTGAATGCACTGTTGTGTTTATGTTACTGGTACGCAATAAGACGATGTCTGGATTCAGTGGCTTGTAACTGCTCTAAAAATCAAGGTTTATTAAATGTTTTTATGGAGAAATTAAATTAAAGCTTTTATTATCGAAAAAATAGATCCAGTTTTCTGGATAACAAATAGTTAAGATGTTTATTTGATTCAATTAAATCCAAAAATACTTTATTAATCCCAAAGGGAAATTAAATCGTTGTTGTGACTCGTTATCAGAGTCAGAGTCAGAGTCAGAGAGTCTTTATTGTCATTTGCACCGCATGTGGTACATGTGATGAAAACGAGATTATGTACACGGGGTCCCAGTTACATCCAACAACAAATGAAAGAGAAAAACAGTAATAACATCTAGAATTAACTAAGAAAAACATCAACTAGTAATACACTAAGCCTAATACAGGTAGTCCCCGATTTACGAGCGCTCTGATCTGCGAGGTTCCAGACTTACGAGCTGCGAATTTTTGGAAAAAACGAAAAAAATACTGAGTTTTCATGTGTTTTTTCACCACAGTTAGTTAGATAAGCATATGGACACACGTTTCCGATCATTTTTATGCACTCATAAGCAGTTTTTGGATGAAAATAGAGTGTTTGTAGTCGCGCTAGCGAAAACCGTTCCAATTTACGAGCGAAATTCCGGATTTACGAGAGAAATGGCGGCCGTTCCAAATTACGAGATTTCCGGTTTACGAGCGCCTCGTTGTAACGGATCTCGCTCGTAAATCGGGGACTACCTGTATAGTGGAAATAAACAGCAGCACGAACATGAGTTTGTATGAGCAGATGGTCACAGATGAACACAGATGAACACAGCAACAAGAAAACAGATCAGCATCAGTATGATGTGATATTTTGCAGTGTTTATTTTTATTTTATTTTTATTTATTCATGAGTCTAACAGCCTCAGGGTAGAAGCTGTTCCTCAGTCTAGTGGTTCTACACTTGATGCTCCTCAACCTCCGTCCTGAGGGGAGTGGGGCAAAGAGTGAGTGTGCTGGATGAGTGAGGTCTTTCATGATGCAGGTGGCTCTTTTCCTGCATCTGGAGGTGTAAATGTCTGTGATTGTGGGGAGACTGACTCCAACAGACTTCTGTGCAGCCTTCACCACTCTCTGCAGAGCTTTCCTCTCTTCAACTGTGCAGCCTCCATGCCACACGTTGATGCTGGAGCACAGGACGCTCTCCACTGCACACCTGTAGAACGAGGTGAGAACTGGGCTGCTCAGACCAGCACGTCTCAGCCGTCTGAGGAAGTAGAGTCTCTGATGACCTTTCTTGATCAGGCTGGTGGTGTTGTTGCTCCAGCTGAGGTTATCATTCATGTGTACACCCAAGTATTTGTAGCTGGAGACCACTTCCACTGCAGACCCACCTATTTTCAGTGGGGCATGGGTGTGTTTGTTCCTTCTGAAGTCCACAATCATCTCCTTTGTCTTCTTCACATTCATGTGAAGATTATTCTCTTTGCACCAGCTCTCCAGGTGTTCCACCTCCTGTCTGTAGCTGGACTCATCATTGTTTGTGATGCATCCCACCACCGCTGTATCATCTGCAAACTTAACAATATGACAGCCTGGAAGTGTGGCTGTACAATCATATGTGAGCAGAGTGAACAGAAGGGGGCTCAGCACACATCCCTGAGGAGAGCCAGTGCTGAGGGTTATGGTGGAGGAGGAGAAGTTGTGGATCTTCACGGACTGTGGTCTGTCTGTTAAGAAGTCTAGTACCCAGTTACAAATAGAGGGGCTTAGTCCAAGTGTAGATAGTTTGTCTATCAGAGTTTGGGGGATCATGGTGTTGAAGGCAGATGTGAAGTCCACAAAGAGCAGACGCACGTATGAGTCCTTCTGATCCAGGTGGGTGAGAGCAGTGTGGACCACGGAAGAAATGGCGTCCTCTGTTGATCGGTTCTCACGGTATGCGTATTGATGAGGGTCCTCGTTGATGTTGACGGTTGCCTTGATGTGGGACATGACCAGTTTCTCAAAACATTTAGCGACTATCGGGGTGAGGGCCACCGGTCTATAGTCATTCAGACCAGTCACTGTGGAGCTCTTTGGGACTGGGATGATGGTCGCGGTCTTCAGGCAGGTGGGAACTGACTCCAGTGCAAGTGAGGTGGTGAAGATGTCAGCCAGCACCTCACAGAGCTGGTCCGCACATTCCTTCAGAACTTTCCCTGGGATGTTGTCTGGTCCGGTTGCTTTATGAGGATTAATCTTTCTGAGACTGCCTCTCACTTCTGCTGCGGTCACTCTGAGATGCTCTTCATCTGGTGATGAGGTGAGTCTGGTGCTAGCTGGTCTGTTTGGATCATCAAAACGTGCATAAAACTTATTGAGGGCATCAGGCAGAGATGGGTCCCTGGGGCATTGTTTGTTTTTGCCTTTGTAATCTGTTATGCATTTAATACCCTTCCACATGCTCCGTGGGTCTTGTGAGGTGAACTGTCCCTCGATCCTCTGTGCATACGTGGCCTTGGCCTTCTTAATGCCATCCTTCAGTTCATTCCTGCTCTTTCTCAGCTCCACTTTATCTCCTGACTTGAATGCAGTGTCTCTGGCTGCTAGCAAGGCGTGAACTTCTTTATTTAACCAGGGTTTCCGGTTCGGGTAGGATTTCACATATTTTTTTATGGATACATTTTCAGAGCATGTACTGATGTAACCCAGGACTGAGGAAGCGTACAGTTCCATGTCCACTGAACTTCCATCAGTGGCTGCTTCTCTGAAAACAGACCAGTTTGTCCTCTCAAAACAGTCTCTCAACATGGGGGAACTATCTTGAGGCCAGATTGTTATTTCTCTTTGTTCCGGCTTGGAGCGCCTGAGTGGGGGGAGTTCTCTTGGTGCCAGGATCAGAGACTCGTGATCGGAAGCTCCGAGCGGTGGGCGTGTCTTCGCCGTGTATGCCCCCTTTACATTTGTGAAGACTTGGTCGAGCGTTTTATCTCCTCTCGTAGCTGTGAAGACGTTCTTATTGAAGGCTGGGAGGGAGACTTGAAGATCAACGTGATTGACGTCCCCGCAAACAATGAAAAGCCCCTCAGGATATTTACACTGCAGCGAGGTGAGTAAGTCATGAATTTCTCCCTGGGCGTCATTAGCATTAGCATCGGGTGCTATGTAAATAGCTGTTATTAAAATCACAGCATGGTCGCGCGGAAGGTAGTGCGGCCTACATCTTACTGTGATTAACTCGACGGCAGCTGAACAAAGCCTTTTAATCACGGAACAGTTCGTGCACCAATCTTTGTGTACGTAAATACAAACACCGCCGCCTCGCGTTTTCCCTGTAGTCTCGGTGCACCGGTCCGTTCTGAAAAAGAGCCTATTATCCAGCTCGTAAACAGAGTCTGGAGTGACCTCAGAGATCCACGTTATCTTTGTTTCGTTAAGAGATGTTATAGATTCTGATGGATGTAGGCAGGAAGGATCTCTTGTAAAGGTCCGTCCCACAGCAGAGCTGAAGAAACTGGCCACAGATGTCATCCAATCCGTCCACCCAGAACTGGCTGGCCTCTCAATACCTGCAGGCAGCAGGACCACCCGAATGCTGGGCAGAACTCCTCCCAGAGCGATGGCCACTCCTCCCAGCAGCCTGCTGAGCTCCTGGTCACTGCGGACAGCCAGCTGCATGTCCTGTCCTTCTGCTGTCGTGAGCCACGTTTCCAGGATCTCAGTGGTCAGGCACTTGAGCACAGCTGCCAAGGAGACAGGAATGCATCTATGGCACCTCCTTTTCAACACATTTGAGATTTGGGGCTGTAGCTGACATATTATTTGAGCTTTTGAGGTGTTGATCAGCTGCTTCTGGT
>JBBPBX010027084.1:26501-37573 GCA_038048925.1 Garcialebias charrua
TAGAATAATGATAGAGCTATTACTTTACCATGCTTTCGTAGATGGTTTGACTAAGGCAGATGTTTGGACCATATGGAGAGAAATGTGTATTTTACATCAAGGTATGCTTCAGCCAACCAGCACTCGGAGATGAAATCTTCGCCGTTTACTTGTGCTGTTGAGACCAAAACAATTGCACTCCTATTTCTGATGTGTTTGGAAATGAAAACTAGGCCATATCTTGGATTTCAGGTTTCAGCTCAACTTTTAGAGCTCATCTCTTAAAGTGAGGAGAAAGTTAGAGACGAGTCTGTCCATGGAGATGCCTTCGTGTTTATCCTGTGAAAAGGACTCCTCCGCCTCTTAACAAACCCACCGTGTGTGTGTGTGTTGGGTTGAAGATGCATTCAAGCGGAGCTGGTGTTTGACATAATGTTGGACCAGTATGGAATCTGACTGGGAATATCAGCGTTGATATGTGGTGATACATGGAGGCTGTCACAAAGGTTGCATCCATATGCTGTGCCACTCATTCGTGAAGCTGTGAAATTGGGTTGCATCCCAACTAGCCCGGAGACAGTATCACTTTCACTTCTCTCGTTCCGTCTCTCCTCTCTCCCCCGCCCTCCCTCAGCTCGTCCCACTGAAGCATTTTTCTCACATAGCTGGGAAGACGGAACAACTAATGTGGCATTAATAGGGTCACATCATCTCCATGCAGCACTCTCTTTCTTCTCTTTCCAGCTGAGACTGTTGTTTATCTTTTTCAGATGTAGCTGTGGAAATGGCTTAGAAATCCCTTCAGGCCAGCATCTCTCACATGTGAAGCCTGCCAGTTGGGTTTTTTGGCTGGTAAAGCAGGCTCTACCTTAGAGGTTGTTTTCTCTTTGTTTATTCAAGATTTCAAACATTGGAAGCAAATTGTATCACTCCTTTGCAAATCTAGACCTATTTATAGATCTTATCTGGATCAGCTTTGTGATGGTATTTTTTTCAAATAAAACTATTTGTCCTTTATATCACCACTCTGTGATAGTTTAGGTCTTGCCATGGCAATATATCCAATATAAAATGTAAATCTGTTTTAAATCAACGAAATCCAGCTGAGTCTCTCAGGCTTACTTCTCTCATTTCACGGTCCCTGTTTGTAACAGTGTGACCAATCAAGATTAGTCAACTTAAGAACCATATCATAGTTTTAAAAGTTTCCCTTTTCTCAGAACCTTGTAAAATCAGCATGAAATGTAATGCCATTTGCAGTGTGGGAAGCGATAAGCAAAATGAAAAAAAGAAAAAGTTTAAAACGTCACTGACCGTGTGTTTATTTCTGCTGGCCTTTGAAAGATGCCAGTTAATCTGCTTACTCCTTTAATTGCGAGTCGAGGAGCTGGGCCTCCTCCCAGCCAGAATAAGACTACTGATCCAGAAGTAAAACGATGACCACTGCAGTTATTCCTTCCTTTAGGTTGTTCAAACCCCCCTTAGTTTTCTTTAGCTGCCCCTCGTCTCCTCCTCCTCCAGTATGCACTCCATCAGAGGGAAGAAAGCTCCTTGTTCTGACAATAGACATTTTTTGCCATATGTTGGCTTGACATCTTCATCAGGTTCACAGCAGGTTACCTTAGTTAACTTTCACTCCACTGCCTGATGGGATTTTCTCCTCCTGCTTCTCCAACCAGCCCAGGCTCAAAGTCTAGACAACCTCCGAGGCAGAGTCCCTTTAGCCTTGTGTCCACAATGGCCGTATTGTGGATGCTTGGTATCGGTAGCTTCCTCCAGTTATGGCAAACAGGCAAGTGCTAAAACAATGCTTTTGTCCAGGGGCATACGAGGGGGCCTAATCCACTACATACTGTGAAATAAGTCCCTCTCTGAGATGAGAGCGAGCGAGAGAAACTGAGTGAATGAAATCTTTGCCAACGAGGTTAAAGTGCAGCAGTTTAACCCCTGGCCAAGAAAGAGGGAGGAGAGGAGGCAAAGGGAGAGGGAAGAAAGAAGAACAAGGAGAGGCAGGCGCTGCATCCCTTCATCTGTGGAACTCGAATGGAGGAGAGGGGCTGCCGGTGGCTTTCTCAGCCTCTCTTCTCACCAGAGGAGCTGCTGTTCACCATATGGGATTTGGCCTCCCTTAACAAACAGGCCTCCTATTCACTCCCAACACACATTCAAGTCAGTGATGGAGTAAGATGGAAAAAAAATGCATTTTTTTTGCCTTTACAACACTTGGATGGCCATGAGGGCTCTTAGTCTGTGTTTGATTCACACAGTATAGAGAATTATAAACTAAAAGCTTTCATCTAAATGTGTATTCACACTGGATTTAGGGTTAGGCCTTTTTGTGCGTTATTGAAGTTTCAGTTTGAAAGCTGGAACTATGCATTCAAGCCGCTGTTGTTGAGCTGCTGAGGTGAGCCTATAGAAAAACTGCACAAATCTGCCTCTGTAGGCGTATTTCGTGTTCATCATATGCCCGTTCCAGTTGTTTGAAAAGGTTATTTTTATTCAGTACTATGTCATTCAAAGTTAGCAAGTTGGGTTTTCTTTTTTTTTCTTTTAGTGACAAAATGACTTCAAGTTGAATAACTCGCAGTGCAGCATTGGGCAGTGAGAGGTTTCTGACACACTGATATAATGTGCCAACTTTTTCCTCCAGCCAGCAGCATTAGGAATGACATCCTCTGCCAACAGTTTCTTTTTAGCCTACTTGAAAATCCCAAGAAGCACAGATTTATGCCAAGGCGAACATGCCAGCATTTTCATTTTTAGGCAATAGACGCAGATTATTATTTTTTTTTGTGGAGAATTCAAGAAATAGGAGGTAAGGCTTCTCTCATCTCTGAGGGAATATATATGTAGTTAGTTTATTCTGTTTAATCCCATCACAATAAATGATCAAGGTACGAAGGCGAGAAGAGGTGTCTGTCTTTCGCACTTCCCATTCCTTTTTTTTTTGCTTTGCTTTCAGTTTGTATTGCGCTTCACCAATTAACCCTGTCTTTTGAATTTCAATGACAGGTGTCTCAAAAACAAAACATTGATTTTTGACTATATCAACCTTAGCCCCCTCCCTCGCCCCAGTATCTGTGTCATGGCTCAGGAGCTGCCGGCTTGTTGCCCCCATTGTGACTGTGGGAGGTCAGCCATGCTGAAAGCCCTCAGGGATCAATGGACACACAAGCCGCTTACGCATTGGCCGGCCCTCCCCGGCTCTCCCAGCTTCTAACCCGGGTTCGGCGTCTTCGCATTTACCTTTTCCGCCCGGGATCCACCCTTGTTCTGGAACCATCTTCACCGTGGTTCTTATCGGGCCGAGCCCGACAGGGCTAGTTTCAGCTCTCATTTGATTCGTTGTTTGCAGCAGGGGCGGGACTCATTCAAACAACCTCAGCGCGAGGGTTGAATTTCATTCAAATTTAACTACAGAAACGAGAAACCCCTAAAACAATTGTTAGCTGAATTAGTGTTTCTGAGTTAAATTTTTGTTAATAACTGATCACAAATCAGCTTATGTTACAACGTAAATAACACGAAGCGCACACCCATTTCCGCCTTTCAGCGCGACCTGAATGTCATTAAACAGCATTAAACAATAACTAATATTGTCTAACTGTTGCGCGCATTCAGGGTTTTAAAATATAACGAATAATCTCTAACTTTTACGTGCAGCTAAAATGTCAGGAGGAGTGATTGCTATATGGGCAAGTTGGACACCTGAAAATTCAGTCTGTTCGGATAGCACAACGAGTAAATGCGTTAACGTTTTGACCGGGAGAAGTGGGTTCGCTTCCAGCCTGGGACAAAGTTATTTTACTTTTTTTTTCTCTTTATTCACATTTTCTTTTAAATAAAAAGGAGTTTGTTTGCAAACTCCTTTTTATTTAAAAGAAAATGTGAATAAAAAGAAAAAGAAAGTAAAATAACTTTGTCCCAGGCTGGAAGCGAACCCACTTCTCCCGGTCAAAACGTTAACGCATTTACTCGTTGTGCTATCCGAACAGACTGAATTTTCAGGTGTCCAACTTGCCCATATAGCAATCACTCCTCCTGACATTTTAGCTGCACGTAAAAGTTAGAGATTATTCGTTATATTTTAAAACCCTGAATGCGCGCAACAGTTAGACAATATTAGTTATTGTTTAATGCTGTTTAATGACATTCAGGTCGCGCTGAAAGGCGGAAATGGGTGTGCGCTTCGTGTTATTTACGTTGTAACATAAGCTGATTTGTGATCAGTTATTAACAAAAATTAAACGCAGAAACACTAATATATATATATCCAGCTAACAATTTTTTTTTTGCCGAGTCTCCTCTCTTAAAACACGAACACTCCACCCACGTGAAGAGAGCACCCCACCCACTTCCAGAGAACTGCCCACCCACTTCAAGGCGGCTTTGCGGCAAATGCGTAATGAACGCGGGTGGCCCAGAGACACCCAGGGGAGCTCCGGGCCACTGAGGGCTGGCCAATGCGAAAACGGCTACAGTGTACTGTAAATACTCACTCCTGAGCTTGCTATCCATCTGTAAACACGCATCTACTCATGCTGTACACCGAGGCGCACCGTGCACACTGCAAGCAGAGTCCAGCGGTCACTTCTTGATCTTTTTGTGACAAATTTCCGCCTCCATTTTCTTTGGTGTAAATGGAGGAATCTTAACTCTCAATAGGTGATTTCAATTCAATTCTCACCCATTGGATCTGTTTACGCTCCACCGGGGTGAAGGATGCTATAGGTTGTTTTCATGCTGTCAGTCTAGCTGCCACTGGTGTCACACAAAATGATCTGTTTTTACGCTGCTTGCAACAGCGCTTTATAGATTTTGCCAACTGTAGAAAATACAATAAAAACATAGTCAGTCGCATTTATGGCTTTGATGGAGTCATGTGAAGGAGAGGCAGAAGTTTTTTTTTCTTAAGCAAATCATTTTATTATGCAAGTAAGCCTCAGTTTTATGACAGATTTGTGCACAAACAAGTATCAAGAAGTGGGGAAGAGCTGATTTTTTTTATTTATAATATCAATCAATGCTAGTGTCTTTAAGCAAAGTCCTGCTTATTTTGCAGATTAAATCTAAATTGGCATTGTCTTATATTTCTGTTATCTGCATGTCTATGTCCTCAACATGCTCGCTGCTACCTTTTGTTTTATGTTTTATGACTTCTTGAGCAGCTCTTATAGGGATGCACAATATTGGATTTTTGGCCAATATCCAATATGCCGATATGTTAAAAATTATTTGGCCGATAACCAATACAAATACCGATATTTTTTTCTCTAGACCTACTTACAGAGACTACATAGCTTTCTCTGCTGTGGTATAAAAATATTGCATTATTCTGCATGGTCTTTGTCTGTTTGGCCTTCTACCAAATGCAGATGCCAAAAATGTATATACTGTATATAATTTTTTAGGGCTGTAGTGATACAATAATCTCACTATACGATACACGATAATCTGCTCACGATACGATATATATTGCGATATTCAGCAAACTATACAATTCAATACACTTTTGCGATTTTCTGAAAGATTTTAGAGGGACCGTGATTTTGGTGACATTTTGAGACTGTTATAGACTTGGATTGAATTAATTTAACTGAAAACTGATTAAAAGCACCAACTACACAGTACTTAGCTCTGGTTGGACATGGACACAGACTTAAAGTCGACAGCTGGACAAAATGAATCAAAGAAGTGGTGAGAAAACATGTTTCTTTCAATTGAAACTGTAAAAACTGTAGCTTACATGCATTTGTAAAGTAAATAAAGTGCACCAAGTGCCCTGCTCTGAATAGTTTGAAACCTTTTTAACCTTGACACTTAACATCTGAAGGAATCACTCTAAGGGCTTGGTAAGTAAACAAAACAGTCTATAATTCAAGTAATGAAGAACAATTAACTTCAAATGCACCCATCTTAGCAGAGCAGCTTAAGGCCTGTAGATCAGGGGTGCTCACACTTTTTCAGCATGCGAGCTACTTATAAAAAAACCAAGTCCAAAAGATCTACCCAATACAAAAATGCAAAACATATAATTATCTTCAAATGTATTAAGGATTCTTTTTATGTACAATGTACCTATGTTGATGTACCTTGCATAACTGAATAAGCAAATATTGCACAACACATGTAATAAATCAGGGGTCACCAACGTGGTGCCCATGGGCACCTGGTCGACCGTAGGGACCAAATGGGGTGATGGTGACAGCAATATAGATTTTTTAAATTTTATTTTAAAAATATATGGTAGAAATATAACAGAGTTGTTAAGTTTCCCTGCCCGCTCCAGGTCTCTGAGGTCAGATAGCTCCTGCTCTCTGTTCCACGGACAAAATATAAACGTTGGGGTGACCGTGCCTTTTCTGCGGCCGCACCTCTACTCTGGAATACGCTCCCGCTTGAGCTACGTCAGATTACTGAACTTGGCCTTTTTAAATCGAAGCTTAAGACTTTTTTATTCCAACTGGCTTTTAGTAATTAAATATGTGGTGACATTTCTGGTTTTATTTTTGCTATTATGTTGTGTTTTCTTGATCTGTTGTCTTTTACTGTACTGCACTGTTTTTTGTTAAGCACTTTAGTCACCATCACCGTGGTTGTGTAAAGTGCTATACAAATGAATAAATGAAATGAAATGAAACTGATCCCCACCCCCTTCTTTATAAGAATCTGGTCTTTTACTTTAATAAATGTAAAAAAAAAATCATTAGATATTTTTTACTTTAATAAATGTCATTTCTAAAAGCCCCCTCCAGCAAATCTAAAGTGGTCCACAGGCCACCAGTTGATAACCACAGTTGTAGCAGGTTGTTATGGCTCCGGACACGTTTAATTTAGTGAACAAAGGCATAAAAATGTCTCTTTTGGTACGGAGAGATTTACAGCGGTGTATTTTACCGACTGTCCCTGAACGCAGCGCGAAAGTGTGTTATGCAAACGCTCGCGCTGCGGGACAGGGAAACGTGCAGAGAACAGAGAGTAGTCAAGGAGGTTATTCTGTATGAAAAGTGTCTCGTATGATTTTAATAATAAAGCCACGTCAGCTCCCAACCAGTATGTTTAAGCGTGCAGAGAAACATCACAGCGTCACTCACCCGGAAGATGGTGGGGGCGTTTCGCTTTTGAAGTTGCTGCTGTCCGAACAGGGATTTTAGTTCCTCCACCTTTCTCTTTCTCAGCTGGCTTTTCGGTGGGAAGTCGATGTCGTATTTTCCATGAACAGTCCGAAATCTGATTGTTTTCGCTTAGTATGTTTTGCTGCTTTCAACTTCCACCTTCGCGCCATTGTTTTTAGAAGCTGCATGAGCGTGACCTAAAGCTCTCATCTGATTGGTTGCCGTGAATGTCAATCAAGGGGCGGGATGTTTTCAGTTGTCATCTGATTGGTTGCCCTGCATGTCAATCAAGTAACGGGATGTTTCATTGGCTGACAATTTTTTAATGTCACGCTGTGGGAAAAAAATAAAATAATAATAATGTCACGCTGCGATCGACCAGTAATGCCTCCGCGATCGACCGGTCGATCGCGATCGACGTAATGAGCAGGTCTGCTGTAGATAGACCCTGCCAGGGATGCAGAGGTATCTAAAAGAGCAAAGTCTGGTCCTCTGGACATAAAAAAAAAAAAAAGTACGATACTTGCACATAAATATCGATCTTTTTCTGGGAAAGAAAAAATTGATATGTATCGCGATATCGATATTATTACACAGCCCTATAATTTATATATATATATATATATATATATATATATTGTTATATACTGTTCTGTGATCTACGATCACAGAACAGTAATCTACTTCACATTCCACGAACCAAATTAAGGACCATGGGAGACAGGGCATTCTGTGTGGCTGCCCCCCGCCTATGGAACTCCCTTCCTGACTGCCTGAGAGCTCCACAGTCACTGGTTGACTTTAAAAGCGGTTTAAAGACTTTTCTTTTTAAGCAAGCCTATTCTGCCCCCGCATGATTTTATCTTTGATCTTGGTTGATAGTATTATTGATTTTACTTGATTTTATCACTTGTTTTATTTATTTATTTATTTATTTATTTATTTTTTAAGCAGGCCTATTCTGCCTCCACATGATTCTGTTTTTAATCTTAGTTAATACCATTATTGATTTTATTTGATTTTATCACTTGTTTTTATTGTTGTAGCACTTTGAGATTTTTATTAATGAAAAGTGCGGTATAAATTGAATTTATTATTATTATTATTATTATATATATATATATATATATATATATATATATATATATATATATATATATATATATACAGGTAGTCCCCGACTTACGAGCGAGTTCCGTTACAACGAGGTGCTCGTAACACGGAAATCTCGTAATTTGGAACGGCCGCCACGTGTCTCGTAAGTCCGGAATTTCGCTCGTAAGTTGGAACGGTTTTGCTAGCGCGACTACAAACACTCGTTTTTCATCGAAAAACTGCTTATGAGTGCATAAAAATGATCGGAAACGTGTGTCCACATGTTTAGCTAACGAACTGTGGTGAAAAAACACAGAAAAACTCAGTATTTTTTGCGTTTTTTCCAAAAATTCGCCAGCTCGTAAGTCCGGAACCTCGTAGATCAGAGCGCTCGTAAATCGGGGACTACCTGTATATATATATATTGTATATATATGTATATAATATGTATATATATAATGTATATATATATATATAGTATATATATATATATATATATATATATATATATATATATATATATATACAGTGGTGGGCAATGAACGCTAGATAGCGCTAAAGCGCTAATCCGCTTACAGTGGACCTAAACTTTTTGTCAGCGTTTTTGTGGATTGACTAACTTTTATAATTCATAAGCGGATTTGTGCTATTTTTATTTAAAATGCAGTACCGCTAATAACTAATTATCTATCAGTAAAAACCAATAAACTTATTTACAAGCTCTTATGCTGCTTGTTTTACCTTTTTCCCCACCGTAAAGAGCAGAGAGGAGGGAGGGTGTGAGGGGGAGCAGAGGGGAGAACAGACTCGGATCTACCATGTAGGTAAATGATGCCGTTGCCTGGGGATCCCATCAGCATGGGGCCCCGGCCCCGCCGCGCCCCGGCCAGTCACCTACATCCCTAACATTGATCCTGCTTGTTAATGTACATTTAACATAAAAATAATTATAGTTACGATGAAAACGATCATTAAATACGCAATAAAAAAACGGTCGATTTCTTTATCCCCCTACTAAAAATGGACTATTCCATCTTGACATCTTCCGGGTCAGAGGTGAACTCAGGGGCTAATTCTGTGGCTAGCTGGCTGCGCTCGGTCTCTTCATAAATCCGCAGAGAACCCCGCTGTTTCAAGCCAAATTAACGCGGCCGGAGGATTTTATTGTGTGTTTTGTGTCGACCATTTGACGGTGAGTCGTTATTTTTATGTATTTTAGTTACTTTTCATTAAATCTGTTGACTACCTATAGACGCTAACTCTGTGTCCAGCTGGTTGGTTGTGCTGGGTTACTAATGGATAAATCCGCAGAGAACCCCGCTGTTTCAAGCCAAATTAACGTGGCCGGAGGATTTTATTGTGTGTTTTGTGTCGACCATTCGACGGTGAGTCGTTAGTTTTATGTATTTGGGTTACTTTTATGTATAAATGCGGTGGCGACACACCCGTGTATTTGAGATTTAAAAGTGGTTTTAGGGATTAAAAGTTCATTCTATTTTTTGTTAATTTCGTGGCCGAATAGAATATATGTACGTAAAGTATTAAATAAATCCTTTGATTTTTGTAATTTCATCCTTTTAGGATCATTTTTGTTACTTTTCAGTTGGCAGTGTAGTGCAAATTTTGCATAACGCTGCCGGCTATATATAAATATATATATATATATATATATATATATATATATATATAATATATATATATATATATATATATATATATATATATATATATATATATATATATATATACAGGGAACCCCCGACCTACGAACGAGTTTGGGACCTAAGAACCGTTCGCAGCTCGATCCGTTCGTAGGTAGGGGGTGAAAATTATATTAAAAAAAAAAAATTATTCATTCATTCATTCATTCAACCCTTATTTATCATGCTAACGGAGCGTGCGCACATTTAATCATGTACAGTAGTGTACTGTAATGTTAAACATTGCTATTCACATTTACAGAATAAATAAAAATATATTTTCTTACTTTGAGATGGTCAAAGCCGACATCTTAGGTTGCCATGCGTTGATTGTTGTCGGGCCTAGCAGCCCCGCCGGCCGGCCAGTGAACCACCGCAGCCGCTCCAGACCTGTGTTAGCTAGCTGGCTAGCTTCTGCTAGCCAAGCCATGAGCTGGTGTTGGAGCGGCGGCGCGATCAATCTGCAGCTTCTGCTGCTGCCTTAGACATCCACAAAGTTCACAGAGACGTTTCCAGCTCGTAATTAATCCATATGAAGCCATCCTGGTCACCAGTCTTCGGCCGGCTACCGTGTTAGCTCCCGTGTTAGCTTCTGGAGCTAGCCAGGCCGGAGGTGTAGCCAGGCCGGCCGGAGGTGTTCGCACGGCGGCCTGGCACGATCGGCGATAAATCCGCTGCTGCTTGAGACATCCACAAAGTTCACAGAGACGTTTCCAGCTAGTAATTAATCCATATGAAGCCATCCTGGTCACCAGTCTTCGTCCGACTCTCGGCAGCTAACCTAAGATGGCGTCCGGTGTTCTACATTAATTTGTGACCGGAGACCCTAGTGACTGAACCTAAAATAGCGTCCGGTGTTCTACATTAATTTGTGACCGTGTAAACTGAAGACCTACTTCCTGTTGCCCAATATTGCTCAAAAATTGCTCAAAAATGATCAGAAATGATCTTTTTTATCATAATTATTATTTATAAAGCCTTTAAAACAACCAGAGCTGCAACAAAGTGATGTACACATGAAATTAAGAACATTTAAACACAAAAAAAAAAAAAAAAATTTTTTTTTTTTTTTTTAAATTCATATTTTTATTAAATATGATATGTTCGTAGGTCCCGTGGTTCGCAGGTCGATGGGGTCGTAGGTCGGGGGTTACCTGTATATATATATATATATATATAT
>JBBPBX010027085.1:11046-25152 GCA_038048925.1 Garcialebias charrua
ATCAAGTTTACTATGTAAAACTAGTAGATGGATTCTAATAATAATAATTGGTTTGTGAAGCTTTAAGTCGAATAAAATAAAAAAAGAAATGTTTGTGAGGACCTCAAATAAAGTCTAAATTTGATCTGCAAATGATCTTAATCTGTATTATGATGGTGATGATGGATTTTTCTGTCTACCTCTTATATTTCGAATAGTCGCACATACAAACGAGCCAGTTCCTGAATCGGTCACGTGGTACGGCCCGCTAGCGAGGCTTCGAACGTCACTACATGTGTCATCCATACACGCCCTGATTCACGCTCCATATAAATCCTCCTGAATTACTCGACACGTGCTTCGAAGCCTCGACACATCACTAGATATTTGTGAACTTCTATGAACTTTACTATTTAAGAAGTTTTGTTTAGATGGGGATTTTGGTAGAGGTTCTCTGCCATATTTTTTTTTAAAGTAACTTTTCTTCTGTTTTGTGGCCAGCCAGGGAGCTTAGAATTGTAGTTTTTGTTTTGTTAGATAAGAGGTGATTTAGTTTTCTAGCCAGAAGGGGCACTCTTTATTTTGTTGTTTTGACCTTGGAGACCCTGAAGTTCATGGCTTCCCTTCTGTTCACTAATGCCCAAAACTCTTACATGAATAAATTATTGCACTGTAATGCTAAATTGGATTGTGTGTGAGTTATTATATTTTTGTTTAGTTTACAATATGTGTTACACCCTGTGCCTTCTAGACTCAGTCCAAGGGTTGTAAAAGCCAGGATTTGATCCGGCGGCCTTCTCGCTGAAAGGCAACAGCTCTACCAACTGCTCCACTGTGCTGCCCCATTAGTTGGATGGATTAATAAATCTGTCAAGGAATCAAAAACCCTGTATGACTGGATATTTTTCTTTTCTTTTCTCCCATGTTACACACATTACTTGTTTCTTTTATTTAATTTTAGTCAGTCCATGTCTTCCCCCCATTTTGTTTGCCCTTTTCAACGACTTCCTGAAAGTTATTACCGTATTTGCCAGTGTATAAGTCTCAGTTTTTTTGCATATACTGTATATGTCAGTCCTGCAACTTTTTTCCCCTCTTCTTCATGATGCTTTTCTTGACTGATGTGACAGAAAATATGGTAATTAAGTTATTCAAAATCGGTGATGGACTTGCGACCTGTCCGGGGTGTATCCCGCACAGTGACTGCTGGACATGGGCACCAGCGACCCCTGTGACCAAAATGGAACAAGCGTGTAAAAGATAATGGATGGATGGAAGTTATTCAAAATTTTACTCTTAATTTAGCTACTCTAAGGGTTTGTGTGATTAAGTTATTTATTTATAGGACAGCAAGTCAAAAGGCAACAATTAACCAAAAATGATATAAGCAGGCTTGTCTACCACATTCCAAAATAAATAAACCTCAGTTCAGGTTTGTGAAGGTTGCTCCTCCTTCATACTGATGCCACAATGAATGAATCATTTCTTTATTTACAGCAAAAGAAAATCAGCAGCCTACATCAATGAGCCTCCTCACTGGCTGCTCACACTGGAGAGTTATCTGCCTTTGGTGGATAGAAAATACCCTTAAAAAAGCGTTGAAGCTTTCCTTTTATAAGAAGCAAAGGACAGCATCCTTAAACGAATAGAAACAATTTACAAGTTCATTTTAGGGTTGAGCGATTTCACTTGGGAAGAGGGTGTACTTTTTCAGAACCTTGGTCTTGTTTCGTTAATGGATAGATGAGTGCAGCATTGGATCAGAAAAGATAACAAAGCAACAGATACAAAGGATTTGTATTACACTAAAAGTAGCGTGACCCATGAGTCTCTATCCATATTCATGAAGGAAAAGGTCAGATGATGCACCTGTTCTCACGTCCTGAAAGCATTTGTCTCCAAGGTTTTCCATAAACATGTTATTTATCAGGAGGTCTTAATTAAAGATGCCCGACTCAGTGCACCGTGTTAGCAGGGATTTCTCAAAGGAGGTGGTGGTGTAATTCACATTAATCCATGCTGCCGTAAATCATCCTCAGGTGTTCATTGTTTTGTCACCAAAATAAGAAACACCGGCTCTATTTTTATAGAAATTGGACTAAAGTGACATCTTTCTGATAATGACTGATCAAGTTGAACATCTTTTTTCATGGAATATTTTCAGGTTTGCGTGCAGAAAGGTGTTCAATGACAGCAGAACGTTTGCAAATAAAACCTCTGGTTAACCACTCTGAGTTCTCGTTCCTTGTAACTTTTCTTCAAAGCGTGGATTGTTTGTCTCGTCAGGTTTGTGTGCTGTAGAAGTCAAGCATTCGGAAAGGTGACATTTGGAAAGGAACATGTTGTGCCTCTAAATGACTAAAAAGTCCTACTTCATTGACAACATTGACTGAGTAACCGTGCATCATTTTAATTTAGGAACATTTCCAGGTTGAATTTGTTTTTCTGACTTGGGATTGTATACGGGATGACAAATTAAAGTAGAGATCAAATGGTCAACATCGTTTAAGAATGAGTTCTGCTTCAGATCTTCCTGAGCTGGAGAGCTGTGGTGAGATTTGTAAAAAAAATAAAAAGGTGAGACCTTTCTGATATTTGCACCGAGAGCAGACCTTTATATTCCTGCCAATCAGCTGGCACGCCTGTGCCAACGAGCCTGTGCTGTTCTAGCTTTCAGTATCCAGCCAGCCATGAAGAAATGATGAGGTCCCTGCGTGCCATGGCTGCAGTTGCAACCGATAAATCTTCCCTGGTGTGAGTTGGGGGCCGGGATGTACTAATTGCTGTATTGATTTGGAGTTTTGCTTTAAGGCAGCACCTGATAAACACATCAGCCAGAGAGAGGGAAGCACATAGCCTGCAAAGCTTTTGTGTCCATCTTTTCTAAAGGCAGAAAAACACCGCGATTGGCTTCATGTGGAGTTTTTTCTTTGTTGCTTAAACACACTTTAGTGTTCATAAATTTTCCCAAGGAGAAAACATGTTGTCAGTGTATCTGTTGTTTCCTCAGGTGATGCTGGAAGCAGGGAGAGAATAGGATGTCAGCTGTAAATTATATCACTGGGCTGCTTGCCTTGAATGTCTCTCTCTGCCTCTTTGTTGCTACCAATAGTGCAAAGATTCAGAGCTGTGATTTAATTAAGACACAACCCTGGCATCATTTGTTTGGCTCTGTTTAGTTATGCGTCACTGGCTGGGATAAATAAATAAAAAAGGTGGAGCAGGACAAACCCTGTGTCCTGTCAGCTACAGTTTTTAACTTTACAATGAAAAATTTAGTTTTTGATGACGGCCAAAAGGGGTTAGATAATTGCATGATATCAAATATTTTTTGATGAGAGAAATGACTAGAATCATCATTAGTGATTCCAGGAAAATCTGATCAAATGCATTTAACTTTGCAACTTCGTTTTTTTCCCCCCAATTTATGTCTGTTTTGTGACGCTCATTTCTTCAATGTGTCCAGGCTTCATGCCTCTCTGTAACATTTGTCCAATGATTGATGTGAGGTCTGTAGTTGCTAAGAGACAAATTGGAGCCCTGCAACTCTATGAGCACTGACACCAAACACTTTATTCTCCTTTTCAACCAGCCCATCTACAGTTAGTCATGTTGGGTTAGTGAGTTAGGCTGCTGGTACCAGTTATAACATTTGGGACCACCAAAACTAAAGATTAAAAAGCTGGCGTGGACAGAAAACATATTATCCTCTCTTGATGCCACTCACTGATATGGAGGACTCTCTAATATGTGTGCTTCTTTTTGAGGGTTTTCTCTTCACACTCCAGCAAGAATCAAGGACATATTTGGAATGTTCATTTCTGGTCTTTGTTCCTCTAAATGACAGGTAACAGATGGAAGAAAATCTGTTACTGTATGTCTGCACAAAAACTAAAACAAAAAAGTTATAGAAATGTCTCATACATTTAGTCCACGGCAGATCTAGTATGGGTTCAGCTAAGATCCAATTGTTCCTTAAAGTTCCGCTGTAACATTTATTTATTTGGCTTTTTTAATTTTTTATTTCTTTGTTTCTCACAAGTCACAAATACATCGAATTACAGCACCCAGTAAGTTTGCTCAATGGGAACACACAAATTATTTAGAAAACAAATATCTGGGCAACTTAACAGAAGTGCTTAAGCTCATGATGTAAATTTTAGGCTTCTGACAGGTACATAGTGAATTATGATAAATTAAAACAAGTATATCTCAAAACCATTAGAATTACAGGATTTTAAATTAACATACTGTAATATTGGAGGTTGTAACACTGCTTCATTGTATGATGGTTAATCTTATATATTTTAAAGATAAAACAATCTGTTTCTTGTATGGATGCATGATTTGAAGAGCTACACCAAATTGTTCATTTTTAAGATGGGAAGCTTTAAAGGGCTGAGACGAGAAGGTAACAGCAGCCTCCAACCATCATAATGTAGAAACGGTGAACTGTCTTTGTCAGCTTTTGCTCTAAGCTGTGGAGATTTCTTCTGTGTGCATCGAGTCAATTTCCAAATGCTTAAATAAATCCAGTGGAAATACTGCTCTTTATTCTCCTGCTGGTTTCAGATGCTGAAACTGATGATGATCCATCTGGTGTCCATTCTGAGGAAAAAAAAAAAGTTTCCAGTTAAATAAACCTGTTGAAATTCATCCAAGAAAATATCACTCTAAGACAGCAACCAGATTCAACCAAAGATGAACTAAAGCAATAAAATCATATGGTGCAGAAAAGCTTCACGGTCAGCACAACAACACGAGGAGGCCGACGGGGAGCACAGGGAGGACCATACATCTGCCGGGTTGCCAAGAACAATGAGCCGACGGTGAAAGGATGGTCAGCAGAGGTTTAACTGGAGAGTGGGAAATGAAAGCACCTTGGATGATGGTTAATTAGGAACTGGTGTGAGAGATAACTGGTTGAACTGGTGAGGTTGAGTGTGAGAGTGAGGACTGGCACAGGGAAAACATAGCTGAATAAAAACACAGCAGAACCCAAAGGACCAAAATAGAACAGATCAAGAAAGGAGAACACTAACACAGATATGACAAAAACAGCAGATACATTTTATTAAAACTTAGAAGCCTTGAAAACCCATACATTTACTGTAATATCAATAAGATAAGGGGCATGTGCAGAAGTTAAAAAAAAAAAAGCCTGAAATTTTAAAACATGTATATTTTAATTCAAGATGGTTTTTCTTGTTGACTTTTTACTTTGTTTTCTATTTTATCTATTTTTTTTTATTAAACTCAGAGCATCATTGTGTTTAGTAGAGTTCTAGACTGAGTTATTTACCTTTTTTTTTTTTTTCCTTTTTCATTTAAAGGTGAAGTCTGCAGTTTCTGTAGAACATCAGCACTTAGAAAAAATTTCAACAAGCAAAGCATTCTGATCCCTCCCCCTCAGAGCCATATATGGCTCTGCCCCCTTGTGGTCTGTTGAAATTCAAATTCAAGCTCTGTTTTTATTGGCTGATTCAAATTCAAGCTCGGTTTTTATTGGCTGGTTACAAACTTTGTTTTTATTGGCTGGAAAATGGCGGGTCACTTTTTCTTTTTAGAAATGCTTATTTACCACCTGGAGAAGCAAGGGGACAATATTTTTTTTTAGTTTTTTTCAGAGATTACCTCTCTAACATCAATCTAGTGACAGAGTGAAGAAATATGTTAAAAATATATTGTTAGAAAAGTTACATATAGCAGCTTTAANTTTCACTTATTCAGAAGAGCCGTGGCGCACCGCTACCCCCCCCCCCGCAAGTGTCGGATGTGTTTTTCAACAGAAGCATTTTAAATTGTCTCGAAACTACTAACTTCATATTAATATTGTAGTGCATATGTTGTGTGTCCCGTGGGTCGTACAGTATCAGAAATCAAGAATAAATGGTTTGATCTGAAAATGGCTTCAAACAAACATCTCGCCGCAGCACGGACAGGAGGTGGTCAGGAGATGGTGGACAATAAATGCCACGCTGCAAGATGCAGCATAAATGATGCGCGCACCTCCTGATCAGGGCGCACCTCCTGATCAGCGCACCTCCTGATCAGCGCGCCTCCTGATCAGCGCGCCTCCTGATCAGCGCGCCTCCTGATCAGCGCGCCTCCTGATCAGGGCGCCTCCTGATCAGCGCGCCTCCTGATCAGCGCGCCTCCTGATCAGCGCGCCTCCTGATCAGGGCGCCTCCTGATCAGCGCGCCTCCTGATCAGGGCGCCTCCTGGTCGGGGCGCAACCACATTCTGCAGGTCATATTTCGGATCAGATATAATAATCTATTGCTCCGATGGTGTTTGCACAGCAGTCCAGCAATAGCATGAAAATCAGTCTAATTGTTCTGCGGCGGTGTATGGGGATTTTATGTACCTGGGTGTTAATATGAGGAGCGGCTTTGATGACCAAGGGGAGCGCACGACTCACTGAAGCCTGCGCGACACACCAGACAAATTAAACTTAAAATTATAATTCTAATTCAAACAGAATAACCTATTGTCAAGAATAATTATGGTGCGTGAATATTTTAAACCCAAAATATTTTCTAAATAACGAAATATGAAGTTATTAGTGGAGAAATCCCGTCTGGATGACAGCAGACTGACGCTCCTAAATTATACGACAGGTCCGGACCACTCGTAAATTTTGTTCGTATCTGAGAAAAATCCTAGGATACGAAAACATTGTTGGATGCCACAAATGATCCTAAATCACTCGTACGCACAGTATAAGCACAAATCTGTGCGTACGAATGGTTCGTGCATGAGGGCCATTGTGTTTTGATTCAAAATAATAATAATAATAATAATAAACTTTATTTATATAGCACCTTCCTACAATGCCTTGCATTGACCAAGGTGCTTAACAGGACAGAAAATATTGTAATAAAATAGTGTCCACTCGTCTCCTTGAGAGCCTCAGGAGAAGTGTACCACTAAGAGTTCAGAGAGATGTGAAAAGGTGTAAATCCAGGTCCGAGGTGAGGGCCTGTATCACTACACAGACATGTTCCTGATTTTCGCATTTTACAGAGCTTTAAAATGTAGCTGTTTTTTTGTTTGTTTTATATAATTTCTTCTATTAACTTTTTCATTTTAGATGCATTTTTTTATGATCGTCTTTTGTTGTCTGTACCTCATCTGTGTTCTTTGTTAAAACAGGTCTCTTGTAAATTAGTCCTCGTGGCTCAATGAGACTAACCTGTATAAATAAAGGTTGAATGAAAAATTTTGGCAGGTTCTGCTGGCATTGTTTGAAAAAGTAATTTTGGCAAAATTATCATTTTTTATAGCTTCTGCTCTCTGCACAATTTCCAAATAAGGTATTGGGTTTCATCTGGCTAATTTTTTTCTTATTTTGGCAATTAAAGGGCCATAGTTCGCAGAAACTATATTTCTTTTTTCTTTTGGAATGGTCATGACCAAGTATACGATCAAAACCATATCCCAGTTTATTTTAACTTTTTTTTTTACTTTGGTATTTGGTGAATTTTTTAATGTTAGTACCTGTGACTTGCTTGTTCTATTTATAACCTTAGAAGTTCCCATATTTCATCAGAATTGTATATAGTTATGGGAGGGATTCCGATTTATGGGGTTAAGCCAAATAAATTAAAATGTTCTCTGTAAATAGAGCTAACTTTTGTTCTTTATGGTTTATTTCAATGCCATGTATTTTGGTATTTTATCTGATCCATTATGCTAGAGGTTCAATGAATATCACAAATAATATTGGGGACATAGTACATACAGTACTTGCCTACCGCCACGCTCGATTTTTATACAACGTGATAGTCCCCCATTGATCCTAATTTTACACATGGGTTTGATACTTTGTAAATAATTCCTGAATTATCTTCAAAAATGTGTCTGAAAAATTGAATCGGGATAGGACTTTGTGTAAAAAGGACCAATAAGTGGTAAATGGTAAATGGACTGTACTTATATAGTGCCTTTCTATCTTATTGAGATACTCAAAGCTCTTTACACTACAATATATGCCTCATTTACCCATTCATACAGCACTCTGCTAGATCTCTACAAAGCTAATTGAACAAATCATTCTAAAGAGACCAATCAGAGTTTTATCATATTCATACACTGATGAGACACACATCAGAGGCAATGAGGGGTTCAGTGTCTTACCCAGGGACACTTCAGCATGTGTGTTGGTGGATTCGAACCCGCAACTCTTGCACTGGAGGACAACTGCTCTAACCACTCAGCTGCAGCTGTATCAAATGTTGTTGTTTTTTTGCATCTAAGCCCAGTATAACTGCTTGTTCATCTTTCCTTTTAATATGGTTGGTCACATGTAATGTCTGCCAAATATTGTCTCTGGTCCATCTTTCCTTAATGAATCCTGTCTGGTCTAGATTTATTATATCTGGCAGTATACGTTCCAATCTTTTGGGTAATATGGCAGTACGGTAAATGTCCTGATTTAGTAAACTGATTGGACGATTATTAGAACAGTGTACCGTAGTATGTATTTACCCTCTTTTCGGATTGCAGTAATTATTCTTGGTCAAGATTTCTTTATTGTCATTCTCATCGAATGTGGTACATGTAGTGGAACGAAATTGTGTACCCAGGGTCCCAGTTACATCCAACAAAAGTATAAATTGTAAAAGAAAAACAGTAATAAGATCTAAGATATGAACTGAGAATACACTAAACCCTTAATACGTACTCTAAAAACAATACACTGAACAACATCAGCATGAACATGAGTCTGTGTGAGCAGATGAGTATGAATTAACACAGCAGCATGAAATGAATCAGCAACATGAGATCAGCAGCATGGATAGTCAGCAGCACATATCAACAATCAAGTAGCATTACAGTGATTTTTTTCCCCATTAATAATCCTGGTTAGGGATTTATGAGTCTGTAACAGCTTCAGGGTAGAAGCTGTTCCTCAGCTAGTGTTCAGTCTAGTGGTTCTACACTTAATGCTCCTCAACCTCCTTCCTGAGGGGAGCGGGACAAAAAGTGTGTGTACTGGGTGAGTGGGGTCCTTCATGATGCAGGTGATTCTTCCTGCATCTGGAGGTGTAGATGTCTGTGGTGGGGAGACTGACTCCAACATCTTCTGTGCAGCCTTCACCACTCTCTGTAGAGCTTTTCTTTCTGCAGCTGTGCAGCCTCCATGCCACACGTTGATGCTGGAGCACAGGATGCTCTCCACTGCACACCTGTAGAAGGAGGTGAGGACTGAGCTGCTCAGACCAGCTCGTCTCAGCCGTCTGAGGAAGTAGAGTCTCTGATGACCTTTCTTGATCAGGCTGGTGGTGTTGTTGCTCCAGCTGAGGTTATCATTCATGTGTACACCCAAGTACTTGTAGCTGGAGACCACTTCCACCGCAGATCCGCCTATATTCAGGGGGATGGGGGTTGCTCCGTCTGAATTCCACAATCATCTCCTTTGTCTTCTTCACATTGATGTGAAGGTTGTTCTTCATGCACCAGCTCTCCAGGTGTTCCATCTCCTGCCTGTAGCAAATCAAATACCTGGCCTAAACTTTAGCTGTTCCTCTTCCATTCAGAATCCCTTGACAGCTATTTTCTGTTCATGACTCTTTAAACCTGCAGATGGAAATGATTAACGTTAACATCTCTTTAGTCTATTTATTCATACAGCTGACTTTAGTCCAACAATCACCTTGCCTTTACTTATGTTCAAATATATTATTTATGAAGTTTGGAATGCAAAATAAGAAATAGATTAAATTTAAATGTTTTTACTGTGCAGCTGTGGCTGAGTGGTTAGAGCAGTTGTCCTCCAATGCAAGAGTTGGTGGGTCGAATCCACCAGCAGTCACATGCCGAAGTGTCCCTGGACAAGACACTGAACCCCATCGTTGCCTCTGATGTGTGTTCATCAGTGTATGAATGTGATAAAACTCTGATTAGTCTCTTTAGAATGATTTGTTCAATTAGCTTTGTAGAGATCTAGTAGCAGAGTGCTGTATGAATGGGTAAAAGAGGCACAGATTGTAGTGTAAAGTGCTTTGAGTGTCTCCATAAGATAGAAAAGCACTATATAAGTACAGTTCATTTACCATTAGCTTGATTTTCATTTTGTAAATAAATAAAAAATGAAATAAAATATAAATTATATTTGTAAAAACATTCTTACATTGTAATTGTTTTTCCACACCAAACTAAAATGTTTGCACAGTTCTGTATGTATCTTTGATGTGTCTCCTGTGTCTGCACTTAAAATGCTCTGTTGGTTCTGGTGTTTCCAGGTTCCCATCAATGACACTAACACCCAGTTTGTTGACCAGACCATAGCCATTATGAAGAACTTGTTAGATAACCACACAGAAGGCAGCTCTGAACACCTGGGACAGGCCAGCATCGAGACCATGATGCTCAACTTGGTCAGGTAAAACTACACAAAAACGAAATACCTATTCCAGATGGAAAAACCTATCCAACGTATTCCTAGCCCCCATGGTGCCTTGCATGAATTATGGGCACGGCTTCTGGCGCGGGCCAGAACCGGCGTTTGTTTATGGGCAAACAGTATGATGGGGCCAAGATGGAGTAGTGGCAGGGCTGCCGACTTGGGACCCGAAGGACCCAGGTTCGAACCCCGGCCGCTACACACCTTGGGGTGTCTATGAGTGCACACCTATTTCCCCAGCTCCCCGGGCGCTTTCTATGGCTGCCCACTGCACCACCTGGTGGTGGTTGGGTTAAATGCAGAGACGAATTTCGTGTGTGTATGGGAAACATACACAGATGACAAAAATGTGACATTTAATGTAGTTTCTCTGAGCATTGTGGATTTAATTTATGCGTGGGAACACCACCTGTCGGAGCTCAAACAGGACAATATAATCATACCACTGCCTCTTGTAGACGAGGGATGGAGGACGACCTGAAGAAGTGGCTGCAGATTACATCTGTTCGCATCTTTAGCTACTTCATTGACTCAGTTCTTCTGACAGTGAAGCGTTGAACTACCTGAAAAGCTCTGAGGTGGATCAGTATCTACACAGTACAGTAGTATGGTCTGTTTCGTTTTGTTGAAAGAGGTGGGACACAATCTTATTGACCTTAAAGCAGACATGGAGCCCAAAGGCCAAAGCCCTAAAGTCCTCCATCACTGAGCTTGGGTTAATTGCAGAGAAAAATTGTAATACTGAAGACGAACTATAAAGCTTTGCCTTCCATCCGCCTGAAATCATACCTGATACAGGTAGTCCCCGACTTACGAGCGCTCTGACTTACGAGGTCCCGGACTTAAGAGCATGCATCTCATTAAAAAAAAAAAAAAAAAATTACTTTTTTTTTTTTTTATATAAATGAATACATGTACAGTACTGGACAGTCACCAAGCACTTAGCCTATCCTAACACAGTTTTTAAAGATGAAGGAATAAGTTGAATTGTCTGCCTTTCACATAAAGGGAGCAAGCTCCCTATGGAGCCTGCAGGGAGGAGGGAGACAATTCAACTGATTCCTTCATCTTTAAAAACTGTGTTAGGATAGGCTAAGTGCTTGGTGACTGTACAGTACTGTACATTTATCTATTTATAAATAAAAAACAATAAAAAATAAAAATACTGTATATACTGTATATTTTTAATAAATAGATAAATGTACAGTACTGTACAGTCACCAAGCACTTAGCCTATCCTAACACAGTTTTTAAAGATGAAGGAGTCAGTTGAATTGTCTCCCTCCTCCCTGCAGGCTCCATAGGGAGCTTGCTCCCTTTATGTGAAAGGGAGACAATTCAACTTATTCCTTCATCTTTAAAAACTGTGTTAGGATAGGCTAAGTGCTTGGTGACTGTCCAGTACTGTACATGTATTCATTTATAAAAAAAAAAAATAAAAAAAAGTAAAAAAAAAAAAAAAATTTTTTTTTTTTTTTTTTACTATGTGATCCTACTTACGAATTTTTGACATACGAGCGCCCCCTAGGGACGGAACTCGCTCGTAAGTCGGGGACTACCTGTATTCTTGTCACACTGTTTCCAATCCTTCTGCAGATGCAGCGTCTTTTCTCCGGTGGTTTATTGTAGTCCAGCCACAAAGTAGGATGCAGGTTTTCCTCCATCAGCCGTAGGTCAATACATTGAGATGAGCTCACCTACAGTGTGTTGGCTGGTCTCTTCAAGTTCACATTTATCAGACACATTCTTCTTAATTCCTCATCTGTAGGTAGGAGATGCAAACTGTACCTCTTTTCACAGGAACACTCTTTTTGTTTTGGTTCCGTGTTCAAAACTCTGCTGTTGTTGTATCCACTGATTTCGTTTGGTCTGGTTGTTCCTGCAGCCGCGAACACAACAGATACCTGAACTCAGCACGGCTATTTTAGTGAACTTCATGGCTGTTAAATAAATGTAAGCAAAACAAAATCAGCGTTTTATCTACTAAACTGAATCTAAATTACTTTAAAATGAACCATGGTCCGTGCTCCTCTACCATGCTTATATAATGCTTACTGCTACTTCCTGTGTCCAGAAGTTGTACCCATTATCATTTATAAAGTAGAGCCTCCACGAATAAAGTGGGAAAAATTGAAACTGTAAAGCCCAACGGGTATTGTATACAATATTTTGTATTTGTTGCTGCAGTATAGTAGGTAGTTACTGCAATAGCTTTCTTTAGTGCATGGTGGGTTGTAAAAGTATTTGGGATACTTACGATTATTAAATTAAAGGAGGGAGGGGATTATTTTAAATGGTTATTAAAATACTGAACTGTGGTGGAGAAAAACATAACTACAGGTTCACTATGCTGGTGAAGATTCTCAGTCGTCCAGGACATGATAAAATCAGAACAAGCGCTCAATACAAAAACAACTGGACTTTATTTCTGCAACAAATAAAGTCCAGTTGTTTTTGTATTGAGCGCTTGTTCTGATTTTACTTGTTCACTAAAAACTTGCACACACACAAAACATCAAGTTTTACCTGAGAGAGTGACTCAAGAGAGCCGTGTTTTCACTTTCACAGCGGTGCCCTCTCTGCATGTTGGAGACATGTATGCTAATGATGTTATGCAGAAAGCATTAACATTTAATTCAAAGTTTAATTTTAGATATGACCCCTGTCGTGCATTAATGTACAGACGTATAATTTTTTTTAATGCCATCATCTTTATGGCAGGTGGCTCCGTTGGTCATCTTCCTAGGATAATGGCAGAGGAACAGCAGAAGCATAAGGCCTGTTTTGTGTTTAGTGAAGCTCTGCAGCAAGTTCACAAATGGGAAATGTAAAGCACCAAATGATCTTAATATTGTTTGATTAGATCAGACATTTGAAACACACACACACAGTATAATGCTCTGTCCTAGTTCTGGGTGTACTTGTTCTTTTCTTTCAGATATGTGCGTATCCTGGGTACCTTAGTCCCTGAGATCCAGATCAAAACCAAACTGTGCCAGCTAGTTGAAGTGATGATGGAGAGACGAGATGACCTGTCTTTCTGCCAGGAGATGAAGTTCAGGTCAGTTCAGCAATTTCTTAAATTGTTTACAGCTTTGTGACACCAAAGGTCTGCACTACTTCTGCCTTCACAGCCTATTTTTTAAGGTTTCTTTCTTTCTTTTTTTAGGAATAAGATGGTGGAGTACCTGACAGACTGGGTGATGGGAACTTCCAACCAAGTTACTGATGATGACATCAAGTGCTTGTTGAGGTGCAGCTTCTTATATATTTTACTTATAGGCTTTTCTGAGTGATCCTCCATTTTAAATATGTTTTTTGTGTGTGTGCAGAGACTTGGACCAGGCCAGTATGGAAGCTGTGGTATCCCTGCTTGCAGGTCTCCCTCTGCAGCCAGAGGAGGGCGATGGAGTAGAACTAATGGAGGCCAAGTCTCAACTTTTCCTCAAGTAAGAACCAACCTTTGACTGATGAGTCCTAGTCAATTCTAGAATTGTGCAGCTCAAGGTGACTGCATTTTGGAGTCGCTCTGTTAGATTAATTCTGAGATATTGCTTTTGAAAATAATTCCTCTTTTTTCTGGATGTAAATTGCTTTTTTTGGATGATTATTTCCTCTGGTTTCAGATGCTGTGCAGCTGGATCAGTTTTTACTGAAACATCTTTGCTTTTGGACATTTGTTATGATGCAAGGTGTTATATATATATATATATATATA
>JBBPBX010027086.1:9461-29566 GCA_038048925.1 Garcialebias charrua
TTCATATCTACTGTACTGTGTGTCAGTTTACAGCCAACAACTGAGACTTTATCATGAAGTTAAACCAAGCATGAACAGGAAAATAACTTGAAAAAACAACTTCCACACTCAGAAACATTGCACGCATGATTCCTGCCCAGCATGCTTTGCAACGCTCACACTGTCTCTGGGATGTGACCCTCACTCATTTCACCCATTTTTACTTTAATACAGATTTATTACTGAGAGAATACTGATGATGACGCACAGTAACTATGTAGTTAGTTTATAAAAGCGCCACTAAGAGGATCGCCAAAGTGAGTCGTTATCGTAAATTGCACGAGGGAGACGTCCGACACACATTGAACGCATCACTCTGCTTCAGCACAGCAGAGTTCTGCTCTGCCTCTTTCATTCTGATGGACCAGATTAATTTCTGAAACTCACCTCTGAACAGGACATGGACACTTGTGATTTATGAACCGTTTCGAGTTGTGTTCACTTACAACGTTGTCACATTACAGTCTTAGTGTCAGCAACTGCAGTGGATGAAAAAGTTAGCACTTTAGTGTTAGCTTCTTACATTTTTTTCTCTTGTTTAGAGGTTTAACGTTAGTTAAGCTATTTTTTAGTAGCTGTGCCCAACGTTTTCTTTTCCCACCCATAACTTCTGATCCATTCAAGATCATTTAGCAAAACTTCTTACACAGGTACTTCATCACTTGAGGAAGTGTCACGTACACTTTTCATCACCCAGCTTCACTGTAAAGGTCACAAATCAAGGTCAAAGTTTAAACATGGTCTTTTCTTTTCCGAGCCATTACTGTATTGCTGTATAATTATTTGGTAACATGCGTATACCGTGTTGCATTCTTTATTCTCGTGATCTGATGTCCTAGAAGGAAAGGAAAAGCCTGAAGTAGACGGGAAAGAAGAGAAGAAGGTCAAAGATGACTCTCCAAGGCCGCGGCCGCTTCACAAGACTTGTTCTCTGTTCATGAGGAGCATTGCTCCGACTATTTCCAAGGCTGAGATTATCGCTGTGAGTTGAAACAACACTTTATAGACCACTAGTATATTTAATCATTTATGTACTTCTCTGACATCATTTTTTTTCCCAAAGCTGTGTCGTCGGTACCCTGGTTTTCTGCGTGTTTGCTTGTCTGACCCTCATCCAGAGCGCAGGTTAGCTTAAAAAAAAAAGACATTCTCTTGATTTACTTCAGAGAACAGAATACAAAGTGAATTCTGTCTCTTTTTTTTTTTTAATTCCAGGTTTTATAGACGCTGCTGGGTCACGTTTGACCGAAGCGTCAATATCAAGGAAATCTGTTGGGACCTACAGAACATACGTGTAGGTGTCACAAACAATATTTGGGTCAAACATTGTAATCTTTTTTTTTTTTTACATTAAGGATTGATTGTTTAAACATCCAATCAAAAACATAAAGTTTCGATTGATCTAGTTTTTATAAGACTTGGCCCTGTTAGATTAGATTTTTAGTCCTACTATCTTTGAGAATTTTTTTTTTAATAATTTGATCAAAACTGCAATTAAAGCATTTATTCAAAGTCAAAGTCAACTTTATTGTCAGAACTGCAATATGTACAGGACATACACAGGATTGAAATTGCGTTTCTCTCAGTCCCTCGGTGCAACAGTAACCATTTAAACACTAAAACACTGAAACATTTAATAAACATAAGCATAAAATAGTAAAAGTGTAACACAGTCCTGAGTTTTTGCATAGTAGTAGCCTGGTTAAAACCAGACCCTTGTCCTTCACTTCGCTTCAGACAAGGGCCTGGGACTTCTCCATTGAAAAACGATTCTTGCTGGAGGCGTGGCCTCTGCCTGAGGAACAAAACCATTGGATCTTAGAAAAATTTTGAATAGGTAAAGCTTTCTGCTCCCTCCCCCTCAGAGCTCTGCCGAACTTGACATCTGCTCCGCCTCCTGCTGAATTTTCTCTCGCTGCCTGCATTCTGTGTTTATAACGTTTGAAAAAAATTAAATAAAACCATGTAGCGCTGGTCCAGAAGACCAGAAAATATGCAGGGACTCGGGCAGCAACGTAAAACCCTATTTTAATTCTCTCGTGACAACCTCAGTCATTTCCTTATTCTTTGCACCGCAGCGGCGCCGGAGAGAGAGGAGGAGGAGAGCGATCACTTGACTTTTGGCAAAAAAACAAAATAAAACTCCAGATAAGAGATTAAGAAGGGGAATTTAACACATTTGTGTCAAATATAAAACAGTCCTGCATCGCTTTGCATCGCTTTGAATGAGAACATGCGGCTGCGTGCTGGCTCTGGCTGCGCGCTGGCTCTGGCTGCGCGCTGGGACAGGTGGCACTCAGAGGAGAGGAAGAGGAGGAGGAGGGAGCGATAACTTGACTTTTGGCCAAAAAAACAAAAGAAAACTCCAGATAAGGGATTAAGAAGGGGAAATTAATAAATTTGTGTCACATATAAAACAGTCCTGCATCGCTTTGCATCGCTTTGAATGAGAACATGCGACTGCTCGCTGGCTGCGCTGGGACAGGTGGGGGCGTGGGTTAGGGGCCAAAAACTCCGCCCCTTCTGTTCTCTGATTGGTCCGGTCAAAAATCTACCGGAGAAATCGTTGTCTAAGGCAGAAGTCCCAGACTGTGCAGTGAAGGGAAATGAGAATTGAGCGGAGCTGTGCAGGAAGGCGAGGGCCAGGCTAGCATAGTAGTATAAAAGTATGAAAATTTACACCAACACTAAAACACTAAACATTTAAAGGTATTGTGACATGATGTTGGAAATTTGCATATTTGTCAGAACATATATATCTTATATCATTGAGCTCTGTTCGTTTTTGCAAAATAAATTATAAATATATTAAAATTTTATTCCAAGTTATGGTAGTTTTTTTCTCTGGGATACGCCCCTAAAAATCTGCGCATTTCCGCAAAACGTCATCTTGACGTGACAACGGGAAGGCACGCTCCAACGTGCATTAAATAATAATGGCGGAGCATGTCCGATCGCGTCTGAGATATATCATTTTAAGACAGTAAATCTTCCAAAACTCTCATTAATAAACCCTCCCTGAATAAAAAGAAATTACAGATGTTACCTGATCGCGCATCTTGGCTAACAGAGTCCCTGACACCGGTCACGTCTGAGATATATCATTTTAAGACAGTAAATCTTCCAAAACTCTCATTAATAAACCCTCCCCGAATAAAAAGAAATTACAGATGTTACCTGATCGCGCATCTTGGCTAACAGAGTCCCTGACACCGGTCACGTCTGAGATATTTCATTTTAAGACAGTAAATCTTCCAAAACTCTCATTAATAAACCCTCCCCGAATAAAAAGAAACTACAGATGTTACCTGATCGCGCAGACATAATTTAAAAATACATACATAGCTGAGAATCTTCACCAGCATACATAGCTACGTGTTTGCTCCGGGCTCTCGGCTAATGTTTCTTAGAAGCTATCTTGGCTAACAGAGTCCCTGACACCGGCCACGTCTGAGATATATCATTTTAAGACAGTAAATCTTCCAAAACTCTCATTAATAAACACTCCCTGAATAAGAAATTACAGATGTTACCTGATTGCGCAGACATAATTTAAAAATACATACATAGCAACGTGTTTGCTCGGGTATCTCGGCTAATATTTGTTAGCTGCTATGTCGGCTTATTCCCGGTGTCGCGTCTCTGAGATATATAATTTTAAGACAGTAAATCATCCAAAACTCTCATTAATAAACCCTCCCCGAATAAAAAGAAACTACAGATGTTACCTGATCGCGCAGAAATAATTTAAAAATACATAGCTACGTGTTTGCTCCGGGCTCTCGGCTAATGTTTCTTAGAAGCTATCTTGGCTAACAGAGTCCCTGACACCGGTCACGTCTGAGATATATCATTGTAAGACAGTAAATCTTCCAAAACTCTCATTAATAAACCCTCCCCGAATAAAAAGAAACTACAGATGTTACCTGATCGCGCAGACATAATTTAAAAATACATACATAGCAACGTGGCCTGTATCGCGGCTATTGTGTTAGCTATCTGATTCGGCTAGCTTGTTAGCAGCGAACAAACATAATCTGCCGTGATAATTGGCTTTATACACTCAAAGTGTATAAAGTAAAACAACATGAACTCACGTAAAATAAATAGTTTATAATCTAAAACACTACACACCTCCGATTATGTTTACACAAAGACTTACTCATCTCCTGGACAGTCTTCCGATGGTCCCTGCGTTGTTTCGACATGGTAGCTCCTGTGGGACTTTCTTCTGTAGATTTTCTTTTAAAAATAGTAGGAATAGCATCCGGTTTTAAAAGTCTTCTGAATCTTACTGGTAATCCTAAAGATTCTTTTATACCAGGTGCTGAAA
Organism: Garcialebias charrua; assembly: GCA_038048925.1. Lineage (NCBI taxonomy): Eukaryota > Metazoa > Chordata > Actinopteri > Cyprinodontiformes > Rivulidae > Garcialebias > Garcialebias charrua. The sequence goes on from JBBPBX010027086.1 coordinate 13,834, forward strand.
ACAATCGGCAGTGAAATGGTCGCTGCAGACATACGACTCCTGGAACCCACCGGTCCTTGTCTGGTCCATTCTTGTTGAAGTTTATCATCTTTTGGAAATTTGTGAAGGCTCACTTGTTCACTGCTGATATTAGAACACACAAATGCACTACAACGTGACGGCATTTTTCAAGTTACACAAATAAAAGAGGCGATCCTTCAGGAAATGAATGAGTATGGCAAGCAGTTAACACACCTAACAAACGGGCAAGGCTCTGCCTTCTTCCCGTTGTCACGTCACACTGATGTGATGACGTATTGCGGAAATGCGCAGAATTTTAGGGGCGTATCCCAGCAAGTACCAGAGAAAAAATTAGCATAATTTAGAATAAAATTTTAATATATTTATAATTTATTTTGCAAAAACGAACAGAGCTCAATGATATAAGATATATATGTTCTGACAAATATGCAAATTTACAACATCATGTCACAATACCTTTAATGAACATAAGCATAAAATGAAATAATAAAAGTGTAATACTGTCCAGAGTTTTTGCATAGTACTGTATAAAAAAAGTATAAAAAGTATATCTATAAAATAAACTGACGGTTCTAGCATTGACATTTGCAAAGTGGCAAAGCAGCGTATGAGTTAAAGCTGCAGTATGTAGCTTTTTTTATGAACATATTTCTTCACTCTGTCACTACCTCCTGACAGACTGATGTTAGCCAGGTAATCTCTGAAAAAAAATTAAAAAAAATATTGTCCCCTTGCTTCTCCAGGTGGTAAATAAGCATTTCTAAAAAGAAAAGGTGACCCGCCATTTTCCAGCCAATAAAAACAGAGTTTGTAACCAGCCAATAAAAACAGAGCTTGAATTTGAATCAGCCAATAAAAACAGAGCTTGAATTTGAAATTCAACAGACCACAAGGGGGCAGAGCCACATATGGCTCTGAGGGGGAGGGATCAGAATGCTTTGCCTGTTGAAAATATTTCTAACTGCTGCAGTTCTACAGAAACTGCATACTGAACCTTTAATGTACACAGTATATGTATGAGGTAGTTGATGTTGGTATAGAGGCAAAAGTGGCATATGCAGTAAGGCACATTGGGCATCCTTAAATAAGGCTGGTCAGAGAATACTGTATATGTATCAGCAGTAGTGTAGATATAAAAGTAGTGTAAATGTAAACTGTAGTAATTCATGTAAACAGTATTAATAAATGTAAACGGTGAATGTAAACAGTAGTATGACTATAGGCAGTAATGTAATACAAACATTTGTGCAAATATGAGAAGTAGTGCAAACTGAATGAGCACATGACCGAGAGTTAAGTGAATAACCCGTTTGATGACACAGAGTCAAAGTCAAAAGTCAAAGTCAACTTTATTGTCAGAACTGCAATATGTACAGGACATACACAGGATTGAAATTGCGTTTCTCTCAGTCCCTCGGTGCAACAGTAACCATCTAAACACTAAAACGTTTAATAAACATAAGCATAAAATAGTAAAAGTGTAACACTGTCCTGACTTTTTTCATAGTAGTATAAAAGTATGAAAATTTACACCAACACTAGCCTGGTTAAAACCAGACCCTTGTCCTTCACTTCGCTTCAGTGAAGGGAAATGAGAATTGAGCGGAGCTGCGTAGGAATGGCGAGGGCCAGGCTACACCAACACTGAAACACCAAACACCCCTAAAACACCAAACACCCAATGAACATAAGCATACAATGAAATAATAAAAGTGTAATACTGTCCTGAGTTTTTTCATAGTAGTATAAAAAGTATATCTATAAAATAAACTGAAGGTTCTAGCATTGACATTTGCAAAGAGTGGCACAGCAGCATATGAGTTAATGTACACAGTATATGTATGAGGTAGTTGATGTTGGTATAGAGGCAAAGTGGCATATGCAGTAAGGCACATAAGGCACATTTGGCATCCTTAGATAAGGCTAGTCAGAGAATGCTGTATATGTATCAGCAGTAGTGTAGATATAAAAGTAGTGTAAATGTAAACAGTAGTAATAAATGTAAAACAGTAGTAATAAATGTAAACAGTATTAATAAATGTAAACAGTGAATGTAAACAGTAGTATGACTATAGGCAGTAATGTAATACAAACATTAGTGCAAATATGAGAAGTAGTGCAAACTGAATGAGCACATGACCGAGAGTTTAGTGAATAACCCGTTTGATGACACAGAGTCCAGTGTTAAAATCTTTGTGTTGTGTGGTAATGTGTGAGAAAGTTTTTTGTGTTAAGGCAGTTCAAATGGGAGGGGAGGCAGAGCAGGCAGAGTGTTTAGCATTCTGACTGCCTGAGAGATTCAGAGACTTGTCTTTTATTTGAGAGTTTTGAGCTGGCTGTTAAGTCTGCCTTTCCCCCTTTTCTTTTTTGCTCTTAAAAGCTTCGAGACTGTGAACTGGCCCCAGGGGTGAACAGGGATTTGGCTCGCAGGGTGCGTAACATTAATGGTATCACTCAGCATAAACAGGTGCTCCGCAACGACATCAAGCTGTCTGCAAAGCTCATCCATGCTTTGGATGAGAAGGGGAGCCTGTGGAGCAGCAAGACTCAAGAGGACGGCCAGTCGGAGGTGTGCCGATCAGAACATTTCATGCAAAGTTAACGAATTATGTATTTTTTAGCGACTCATTCAAGTACGCTTTTCTTAACAGTTGCCAGCTCAGAATCCGGTGCTGAAGAATATCACTGACTACCTGATCGAGGAGGTGAGCGCTGAGGAAGAGGAGCTCCTGGGCTCTGGAGGTGGATTGGATCCTGAGGAGAGCACCAAGGAGGGAAACCCGACTGAGATGACCGTGGAGAGAGACGACAAACTAGCCAAGGTGGAGCATGGCTCCAAAGGAAAAACAATATTCTGTATTTTTTTATTTTATTTTGATGCCTCTCTGGCTGTATTGTGAATAATATATACCGGTGTATATATATATATATATATTTCAGGTTTTGGATCGTTTGATCTTGTATCTGCGGCTCGTGCATTCAGTGGATTACTACAACACGTGTGAATACCCGAGCGAGGATGAGATGCCCAATCGCTGCGGCATGATCCACGTTCGTGGACCCATTCCTCCCAATCGCATCACACAAGGAGAGGGTCAGTGTGCACAACACTGAGATTAAATGCATCTATTGTCAAACTGTGCCACACTGAATGAGTATATACGTTAATCTTTGCAAATATTTTAACATTTGAATTGGCAGTAATGTGTAATTGCTGTTTTTGTAACCAAATAAAATTTTAGTTAATAGCATGATTGATGTCTTTGGTAAAATAAGCTTCAGTAATCTATGTTTAGAGCAACACATGGACAGAAGTTATCTGTTATTTTTGTTGATCTTATTAGGAGGGAGCAGTCAGGAATTATATGTAATGTGTTTATGTTGTAAAAATTGCATATTTGCTTTATTGCTAATATAGCCCAATGAGAAATATTTAAAGCCACATCTGTATTACTGATGTTTCACCACTACGTGTCACTACATCCTTCACACTGACATGACTCGCATGTTTTGTGCTCCTCTGCTGTTTTCCTTACTCAGTGCAACAGTGGCAGAAAATGGTGGAGGAGAAGTTGGCTCCTTTGTTCAGTTTAAAAGAAGTCCTGCCTGAGGAAGAGGCAGTGAAGATGGGTCGTAAGGACCCCGAGGAGGAGGTGGAGAAGTTTGTGTCTGCCAACACTCAGGAGCTGGGAAAAGACAAATGGCTCTGCCCTCTGAGCGGCAAGAAATTCAAGGTGAGCGTCAAAGCTGTGGTGAAAGTTCAACAGAAACGTTTTGACGCTTTCAATTTATACGTTTTAAATTAATTTTAAGGGTCCAGAGTTTGTACGGAAGCACATTCTGAACAAACACGGGGACAAAATTGAGGAGGTGAAAAAGGAGGTTGTGTTTTTCAACAACTTCCTGATGGATGCCAAGAGGCCATCGCTTCCTGAGATCAAACTTCCACTTCCTCCTGGACCAGGGCAAGGTCGTCCACGCTTCTAAACTCTTCATGTGGAGCTTGAGAACTTGGATAGTGCCTGAGTAAAAATATAAAAATGTCTTCTCCCCCCACAGGTTTGCTTTCGCCTGCTTTGCCTTTTCCTCCTCAGGGTCCGATGGGTTTTGGTCAGCCTCGTCCACCTCTGATGGGATACGGCGGTGTGTTCCTGCCTATATGTGTTCTGATAGCCAGGATGTTTCTCTCAGTCAGGCTTTAATTTCTGAATTCTTCTGTCACAGTTGGGCCTCCTTACCCACCCAATCAGTTTGGAGGAGGCAGAGGAAACTATGACAACTTCCGCGGCCAAGGTGGCTACCTGGGAAAGCCACGCATCAGGTAAGACCAGTTAAAGATGACATTTTTGGACACCCATTGAAAGGTGGACATATTATGATACTGTATACTGTAGTCACTGTCCATAAACTTAAACAAGGTAAAGTTTAAACTTAAGGTCAAAGTTATAACAAGGTCTTTACTTGTCTGGGCTGTTGCCATAGATTGTTGTTGATGGGAGTATATTGTGCTGCACACAGTCAGGTAGTCCCCGACTTACGAGCGAGTTCCGTTCCTACGACTGTCTCGTAACACGAAATCTCGTATGTCGGAACCCGAAACACGTGTTGCTCGTAAGTCCGGATTTTCGGTCGTAAGTCGGAAAATTTATGCTAGCGCTACTACGAACACTCGTTTTTCATCACAAATGTTCATACTAGTTCATAAACATGCTCAGAAACTTGTTTCCAAACGGTTAGCTAACACACTTTCATCTAAAAACACATAAAAATGCTGTATTTTTTGTATGTTCTTTACAAATTTACTGCTCGTTCGCCAGCTCGTAAGTCCGGAACCTCGTATGTAAGAGCGCTCGTAAGTCGGGGACTACCTGTACTCTTGTTGATTATGCATCAAGTCCTCTCTTATTTTTGCTGTTAGGGATTACTGTATAAACTTTGTTTCAAGTTCCTTCTTGTTTCTCATTCTTGCCTCCTTCAACCGTGATCCATCTCAGAATGTCCCGAGGCGATCCACGGAACATCATCGAGTATCGAGACCTGGACGCACCTGAAGATATGGACTTCTTTTAGAGAGTCCACTCAACCCTTCCTACCTTTACTCCTTCAGTGTTCTGTTCTGCCTGTTTTTGTAGTATGTAACATTATTTCTTTTCATAAGTATTTCATTTTGTAATGATTGAGCAACTTCAAGATGCTTCTGTACTGCTGTAAACTGATTCATCAATAAAGTCGAGAATAAGTAAATATCTTCGATGTTTGACTTGAGCAAACGACACAAAGAGTTGATAAAATAAAATTTAAAAAATCCACCCAGGAAGTTCCTCCATGACACATCAAACCCATATCAGGGCACTGAAGGGCCAGACTAATATTTGAATTTCACACGTTTCTCAGAAAATGCACAGATTTCAGTTTATTCAAATAAAAAATGTAATATGTAATTTGTTTTCTGTTCTTAATACACAGACATGAATATTTACACTGCAAACCAAATGAGAAGACTTCAGACAATCTTTAAACCAATAATTTATTATAAACCAGGTTTTTATTTTTACTGTCTAGAGATCACAAGTAAGGTAAACAAATACAAAAACATGTTGCACCATTTACAACATAATTATTTTAAAACAATATCACAACTACATAATGGTCCTCAAATTATAATCCATGTTAAAAACTTGTGCTTTTTTTAATAGGAAAACATCTGCAAATATTGTGTTGTATACTAAAAAAATATTGTTTAATTTTATAACGTGTGGGATGAGGACACCAGGGAAAGAGTTAATTTATCAAAAAGCTACATCTTCATTTTAGACGCCAATTTAATAAAAGAAAACGACTCGTGGGACAAAGTCTGGAAAGTAAACCATTAGACCTATTAACAATTGTAACAAGACGTGTAATTATCTGATTAAATGCACTTCTGTCATGCTCACAAAGCATGTTTAGTGAAACGCTTGCAGTTAAGAAAATAAAGACAAAACACTAAATTTTCCAAGAAGTCCCTCTTAAGTCCAAAGCTGAAAGAAGATTGATAATATTGACAAAGCATTTTAGCTTTAAGCGGGCTCATAAGGTAAATAACGAGTAATGAGGGCTTTAAAACGTCTCATGGGCAGGAAAAATATTGAAAAGACTTCAAGAGATCTTCAACCAGATGAGTTAAAACTAAAAATTGATGCTTAACATCTAAAAGATGCTGCATTTCACATAATCTCTGACAGCTGGAAACAGCTGCACTTATTTTACCTGCTAATAATTTAAACCTTGCCTTCCAGTTGAGATTAGAAGGTTTGGTTCTTGCCTACATGGTGGATTATAACTTAACTTTTCTTTACAGACTATCTACAAAAGTAGTGAAAACTGAACAGTTCGCTTAAAAACTATGTAAACCAGCGTGATTTTATAAAAACACGAGCAAATAACCTTGTGTACTTTGGGAAACAAAATCCTAATCATAAACACATCTTCACAGATTAAACTGGGTTTATTTCACCTTTTTATACCTAAATATTGGTCTTATTTTTCCATATAAACTAAAATTTGCCACATTTAGTCACTTTCAAACTGCAAACATTAAAGTGCTTTACTATAATTTATTAATAGACCAATAGTTGTGAAGTGGGAGGAAAATAAATGTATTTTATTTTTGGGTTTTACAAATAAAACTGAAAAATACAGTATGGTGTTTGTTTACAGTTCAGCCCCTTTTACTGATTAAACCAACTTCAATTTATTTGTTATTTTAATTAGTAAACAGAAGCTACCTGTGGGTAATTTAATCTCTAGTAAGATTAGACTTTCTCTGTGATGGCGTTGTTACAGAACATTAGTGATCAAACAGCATCATGAAGCCCAAGGACCACACCGACCGTACAGGTCAGGGATAGCTGTTGAGCAGTTTAAAGCAGTAAATCGGGTGTTCATCATCCCATTTCCCTTTTATTCCCAATGCTTTAATTTGAGCTAACTCATGAAATCCCAGTAAATCCTTTGAAGTTTGTTTAGTGTGAAAAGTTTAACAACATCCTCCAGCTGCCCTTGGGTCAAAATGGCACCCAAGGCCTCTGAGGCTTTGTGGATCATTTTAACACAAGGGGCAATAGGAGGGCTACACAATCCTGGAATTAGTAGAAATGTGCATTTTCTGAAAAAAGCCTCCAAATATTTGTGAAAGCAGCCCAGACTCGTTTCTCCGCTGGAGGCAGCAGTTTTAACGTTGGCGAGCGAAGACTAAATAATCCGAAGTTTGTGGTTCTCAGAAAGTCCACAGCTGACCTTGTGTTCATGAAATAATTTGGTCAGAGCCTCCATGTAGAGGCGGTGATAACGATCGACCTCCTCTTCGGTTGGTGTGATGCACTTCGGCACGGAGATTGGACTTCCCACTGAAAAAGGCATTAATTATCAGAACATGGGCTCAGTGAATCTAGTGGTATTAGTGGGTAAAAATGAAATGCTCACCAACGGTAGTGACCGGAGTCCTGTAGGGCAAGAATGCAAAGCGCTCTCCGACAAACAGACACGGGGCAAAACCCATGATCTTTTTAAATAAGTCCTGCAGCCTGCGACCCAGACTCTCCTCTGAGAAAACCACCTGCTGGAACAGCTCGTTCTCCCCAAAGGAGTAAACTGGAACCAGATCAGCTCTGTGGAAAACCATCAGACGCTATGGAAATTATTGCAGCGGTGATGAATGAAATGTAATGTTTTTCTCTGCGGATTCTCACCCAAACTCAAGAGCTATCCTGACAAAACCTTTTCTCTGCTTCATGACCAACGTGTTGACTCCAGGAGAGGAGGCCAGAGACTCGGCAGCGCCCCCCACCACGATCCCCACCGCATTTCCTTTGCCATTTTTGGACAAGAGGTGGACGAGGCTTGGTTTGCTGACCGGACAAAGACCTTAACACACACAAAGTAAGAGTCAGGTGTATAATACGGGTACTATTTGAATAATTTGTGTGTTTGTGGATTTTTTCAGTACCTGCACCCATCAGGTACTCTCTGAACAGTGGTAACTTGAAAAGGCCTGCCAGTACGGCCAGGGTGGACTTGATCCCAGGATACGCCTCGGCAAAGCCGCAGCTTTCGGTGCTGAAGCAGGCGAACCCTCCGGCGCACATGATCCCATGTGGATGGATGCCAAAGATGTAGTTTTTCTTTGGACTCAGTTCTGCTGTCTTCACCAGCTGAGCAGAAAACATTACCCATGTAGCTGATCAGTCAGATTCTGCCACTTATCAGAAAACCAAACCCACTTTACACCTTATCAGACTGTGTGGAGATAAAAGAGCAGAGTTTTATGTTGACCAGCTAATGAACGTGTTCATAACCTTTGAAATAAACTTTTATATAATAGATCCACAGTCCTGATCAGGAATTAAAGCAGGCAGTACCTGGCCTGGAACATTCCAGGTCATTTGTGCACATTACACGTCTCCTAAATGTTCTTAAACGTATTGGTGAGCAGATTGATACTGCACGCAAATGATTTATTTTAATTAACCCATCAATCAGTCCGGTCATCTGGATGGTTTCGTTTATGCTGCTGAGACATCTTGTCCTTCATTTAAAGGACTTCATCATTCCAGGGAGCTGCAAACAAAGTCAGTCCCACAAGTAGCACACTCCCATATTGGGGAAAAGTAGTTTTCTGGTGATAACATGGCCTCTGGGGCCCGCTCTCTCCCCCGTCGCTCCTCTGAGACAGCCATGGCCAAAGTGGTTCAAAACATCCAAGTTCATGTTCAATAATCCAGGTAAAAAAAATTCAACAGTGTATCAGGCCATCTGGACGGTTTCTTTTTTGTTGCTGAGACGTTTCGTCCTTCATCCAAAAGACTTCATCAATCCAAGGAGCCACATACAAAGTCAGTCCCACAACTCCCATAGTGGGGAAAAAACTGTTAGCTGGCGAAAAGAATGATTAGGAAGTAAGCAACTTTTCACTTTACCCAGAGCTGTCATTTACGAATGGTCTTGAACGCTGCAGCCAATGGATTGCTTAGAAAGGTTTTGTTCATTAAGATACAGAGATAAATTCATACATGCCCCTGAAAAATGTACACCACCAAACAGAAGCCCTGTGTTAACTGTGTCCAGAGGCAGTATAAACCTCTGAATGAACATCATGCTGTGAAAATGAGGCTGAAGGTCAGACAAGTCCGTTTTCCTTAGGTTGCTTGGAAGAATTGGACCATGTGCTTCAAAAAATGGGTCATCCAGATTGTTTTCAGCCACAAGTCCCAGCGCCAAGCTCTGTGATAGTATGGGGTGGTGTCAGTGTTGGCAAAGCTCATTTACACCTCTGTGTAGGCAGCAGTAATGCAAAAAACAATACACAGAGATTTTAGAGCAACATATGGTGCCTTCAAGGACACATTTAATCCATGGATCTTCTTGGGTTTTTCAATATAATTATGTCAGACCTGCACATTTCAAAGAGGAGTGAAGAAGTTGTTACAGGAAACTGTCCAGTCTTCAAACATGGTGGCGACCTCATATTGTTGCACATTTTATTTTAATAATTTATTAACCTTTATTTAACGAGTCCAAACCCACCGAGATCACAGATCTCTTTTGCAAAGGAGGCCTGGACCTGAAGGCAGTCTAACATGCATGTGGGAGGAAAATAGAGTACCTGAAGAAAACCTACACAAGCCCGAAGAGACCATGCAAACTGTACATAGAAAGTCCCCAGGATCAAACCAGGGATTGAACCCACGGCCGTTTTGCTTTGAGGCAACTGTGCTAACCACTAATCCATCATGCTGCCAATTTTAAAAATATGTTTGCATGAATTATGGAACAAAAAAACAAACGCTCGAGTGAGTGATTGCTTTCTGTCCTTAAGGTTGAACATTTTTCTCTTGATGCAACATTCCAAAGCAGGAAACTATTTTTGATTTATGGTACTTTGGGTTATGTTTTGCAACCAAATGTAATCAGACTACACTGTATAATGTTGCTAAATCTGAGAGGGAAAAAAAGTGCTTAATCAAACCTACTTTAATTGGAAAATAGTCTCTGAAGTGTTCCCAAACCTTCCACTTCCTCACAAATGTTGTTCTTCTGCCCCCTGATGGACACAAAAACAATCTTAGAGACACCAAAGGAGTCCCAGTTTTAAACTGTAGTTGAAGCACATTTAATCACTTACAATCACTTTCTAACTAAACAGACAGATTAAATAAATGACACTGAATAAACAGTCTGTATTCAAGTTTCTCTTGTAATGTTATCCTATACTATACTATTGCTACACGGAAGACAAACAAATGAGCTGATTGGATGTAACGTCTGCCTCCTGTGAGAAACTTCAGCACATTGATTGGATCATCCGGAAGGACATTCTGCTCTGCTTTAATTGGTTGTTTTGCCACAGAGCTTCAATTCATTGTCAAGCAAGTGGTGCCACTTTAAGCATTTAAACATTATGCATGGGGATGCGCGATATTATCGGCATGGTATCGGTATCAGACGATATTAGCGATAAAGTTAAATATCGGACATCGGCCATTCCATCAAAATAAGTCACCAAAATAAAAGGCGATGTTGTTTTAAATATATATTATATATTTGTAAAGTGTTCCATCATTTTCAGCCCCCCATTTTGGTATCTGCATTTGGTAGCAAGCCAAATTGCCAAAGACCATGCAGAATAATGTAGTATTTTAATTCCACAGCAGAGAAAGCTATGTAGTCTCTGTAAGTACCGGTAGGTCTAGGGGGGAAATATCAGTATTGGTATTGGATACTGGCCAAAAAGGTTTTAACATATCGACATATCGTATATCGGCCAAAAATCCAATATCGTGCATCCCTAATTATGCAGAAACTAAACACGCTAGTAACTAAGTAGCATACAGCCACCTCTAAATGTTAAAAGTCTCTGAACTGCCATGTGCATCATACCTTTCATTAAAAGCATTAAAAATGTGTGCAAGTCTATGTAGCGTTATAAATGTAAATTCAAAATAATTATCCTGACAGTCATTATGTCGAAATGAGTAAATTTAGTGAAAAGGGAAAACATACAAACATGAAAATACCTTTTTCAGGGGTGTGCCAGTCCACCACCAGCCACACAAAGTACAGAGAGGCCAGCGGCCACAGGGACGTAAACATAAGATACACCATCAGGATTAAACAAGACACTCCTGGAGTTGGACGATCCACGGGAGTCCATGCATCGAGGGTCACAAGAAACGTCTCGTATGAGCTCAAGCAGGATCATTATTGCCGCTGTGTTGTCTGTGTGATTGAGTCTTACCCAAAAAAAGAAAGCTCAGCACCCACTGAAGAACACATATCGCTTCTATAAACTCCTTCTTCTGAGTTTTTTCTTTAGTCATGCTTGCAACCTGGAGGTCAGAGCATATAGCAATGAATTTTAAAATTTTAAATTGGCATGGAGAGGAACGCTTGTAGATAATTGAAGATATTTAAACGGATCATAGATGTCTTTATGACTGAGAATAAACTGCACTGATTATTAGCTTGTGTCCTCTGTCCTCCTTTTGGAGAAATAAAAGACAAAAATACTCTGTGGCATTCAGCAGCCTGATCAAATGACTCACTCATGAACAAGCTGTCAGGCAAACTCATACACGCAATTAATGATCTGCCCACAAATAAAACTTTTGTTAGTCTGGCTGGTTGGTACACAAAAACAGCCTTGGCCTGCGGTGATTACAGCAGCCCCTAAACAACTATTCTGATCACATTGTCCAACAGAGAAGACAATACTTTACCTTAGTGGAGTATTTTCTGAGGTTAATTTCAATGGATGAACTCACACTGTGCTTTTCACAGTTCACCACGTTGCACTTTGACCAGATCACCTACTGAGAAGTGGCTGATAACAAATCCACTCCCCCGATACTTTGACATGCTCACTGTGTCAGAGATAAACACTTTTACAGTCTGCTACTCTGCATAATGGATCTTTGGAGCATCATCAGAATGGTTTTATGATTAGATTATTGTTGCTTTATGTATGATGTGTCCCTGTTTGCTCACTCCAGCGGTCTAAAAAGATTACGTAACAATCTGTTCGCTTAATACCATTCAGTACTGAAACTTTCAGCTGTGACAACTTTAGCACATGATGTCCTGACTTGTGAAAATCCATTAAGTATGTTTCTTACAAACTGTATTCCCTTTTGCTAACATAGTAAAAATATAGTATGAGTCATGGCTTCTCTCTTGTCAGAAATAATTGATCAAAACTGATTTTGTTATCAGATGTTTGCTCAACACTACGTGATTTTACTGGGACAAGAGAGTGAATCTCAGTCATGGCCGCAGGTGTTTCACAAAACACAGGTTACAGGAAGTAGAAAGGTTTCCGCCTACCTGAAGGCATTTAAAGTAAAATGCACAGAGGAAGAGTCAAACAAAAAGCAAATAAAATAGAAAGCTGCTTAGATGTGATAAATGAGAGGCTTAAGAACATGTTCAGATGGTCAGTTTATTTTGTAAACTCATATTTATGTTTAAATACAACAGAAAATCCCAGAACGAACATTAGAAGCATTTTGCATACATATGCAAAGTGCCCTCATATTTATTCAAATGAAATGGCACAGACTCATTTTACTTGATCTGTATCTGAGGCCTTAGAGGGGTGTTCAGCTGATTATTTTTAGTTGTTAATTATTATTTTGTGTCCAGCTTGTTTCAGGTGTGTAACTGAAGGGGTAAGAGCCATCCATCCATTTTCAATCACTTATCCGAGGTTGGATCACATATGCAGCAGGTGTAATTAGAATCAGCTTTATTGTCATTGCACCAAAGCACAATGAAATTACATTTCAGTACAGCTCGTTGGAGTAAAACATAAACAAAGGCATGGGGGAGACGGAGGTGTCTGAGGCTGCGGTCTATGGGAGGCGCTGCCTTTTTCGTTTAGATAGGAAAATATAAACATTGGGGAAGGAGAGGTATAAAAAAATCATATCTCTCACTGTGTCCTAGACAGGACACAGTGCAACTTTCACACTGTGTCCTAGACAGGACACAGTGTGAAAGTTGCAAAAAAAATAACCTCGGCATACAGCAACATTCTGATGACATCATGATGCATATATGGACGAGGAAGGCCGACAAAGGCGGTGAGTTTGTCAATGGGCACTGCCAGATAGTTCCATAGTCCTGATAAGAGATGGAGAAGTGTCTATTGGCTGGCTCAGCTCTGATACAGGTCCACAGATGTCATCGGGAAGGAAGCGGGAAGGTGAGGGGGGAGCAGAGCTTCTTGTTCACATAACATCCGGGAGAGTTTGAGATAGTTGGCCAATTCAAGGCTGACATGGGCGAACCAGATCCAGATAACAGTTATTTTGGGTCAGACCGACTCTGCTTCAATTCTGTCTGTCTTATAGTTCTACTGCGTCTCAATGACTTCACACAGCCAAATTTTGTGGTCAGCACCGCTGGGCCGAGCTTGTAGCTTGTCCAAGGTTGATTCCTTCTCACCAGCAAATTTCAGGAGCCACAAACAGCCTGCGATTCTTAGAAATCAGGTCCAGGTTATGGCTCAGCTCACACAGAATCTGAGTCTGAGTGCCCACGACATGACACATTCCCTCATACAAGCCGAGCAGTCTCACAATGGCCAGAACAGCTGCCAACGTTTTCTGTATTTATTGATATGCCAGGTAACCACCAACTCCAAAAAGCAGAAATCCTGTTATCATAAATCCAGTTGCATGTATACATCTTCTACATCCTCAATGGACAATACAAATAAGCACACAATCTTCCACTGGCCCCGAATTTATCGTGTATCCAGCTGCAAGTGTCCTGTAAGGGCAAGAGGGCTTTCCTTTGCTATGTCTTCTCGTCAAGAACATTTTATCAATTGCGTTGAGAGGCCAGCTGACCAGATCCATAATTTACAATTCGGAAGATATATAAAGAGAGGCTTCAATAGGGTTCACAGGAGAGGACAAAGAGCAAAGCAGGAGGAGAGCAGGAGCATGAGGAAAAATTGACCGCCTTCATCGAGAGCAATCAGGAAAAAGAGCAAAACCTAGACATCCTCCTCTTCAGTGACTGCAAACGGCTGAGTAGAGGATAATTACTTTCTGTGAATTTTCTTGTGGTTCCAAAAACAACGAAGGCCACAAGGATTCTGTAAACACAGGTAACACAAGTTAAACTTGTTCTCTCAAAGATATTGTGATCATAAAAATGTTTTCACTCAGCCTTAAATTGAAGGAGGACAGCCATTATGGGAGATGGTAATAAAGCTGACACCACTCACTCCCAGTATCTGCAGCTGGTGGTAAATGGATAAAGAGGGAGCCAAAACATCAGTCAGTCCTGGTGAAGTTGGACGAGAAGTCCAAACGAGATCGACGTTGTGCCTATATGCAGACACAGCTCTCACTTTGGGTCCCTGGTTCCACCGAGATCAGACAGTCCACAGGAGTAACTCCAGCTTCCTGTACTCCCACTGCAACCCCATCAAAATTCTTCACAAAACACAAATCTTTTTCAGATTAAAACACACAGATTGAAAAAAAAAAAAAACTTTCATGACTCCTTTATCAAGTCTGCAAGAGTAAAGATATGATCCAGTGATGAAAGCCGCACTGCTCCTCGGTCAGAGTCTCTTTTCCAACACTACAACTTTATCTACTGTTCAGGCCAAAGTATACAAATACACCATGGTGTTAAAGAGATGTTTTTAGTTATCATCAAGTGAAATCAATGCTGAATACAAACCATAGGTTAAAATGTGCATACATGTACAGTAAAATACTGAATACCAATAGACCAACAACAAATGAACAGTGAAAGGTTTCACGGTGCACCTTTACTCAATAACAGCACATTCTCTGGATAAAGTATTGTCTTGATAAACATTACACCAGCTGGTGTAAAAACTAGACTCAAATTTACTGCTGTGTGGCTGCTCTCACCAGCAGGGACATTAGGACCAAGCACAGAGATTATCTTTAGGCACTGATGCACTTTCTGCATGGGTACACAATGTTCTGCAGAATGTATGTTCTCATGTTTTGAATCTTACAGTGATGGTTGGCTAACGATGCCTCTACAATCCTTGATAAGTCTCTGATTCTCACTTGGAGTGGTTTCTAAAGGGCTGATTGTTTAAACTTTGTTTTTAAATATCTGCCTCTCCACTTTTTTATTTTATTTTGTTTAGAGATAATTTTGTGGTCTACTTGGTCATGCGACACCTCCTCCCTAAAAGGAAAAATGTGGTGAATTTTACCTCGAGAAAACAAGAAACGAACCACCTGATTATGAAGAATATGGTCCTGCACTCAGACGAGGTCACCTCATGTACAGTATTATCTGTAAAATATTTTTGTGTTTCATCCTAAGACCCCCCCCCCCCCCACCTCCAATCCTTTAACTGGTTTTCAGCTCACATTGCTGCATTCAGCGTGAAGCTTATGGTGCCAGTAGCATTGAAGTATCTTTAATCTGTTCATGATTTTTGTCTGTTTTCACATTCTGCAGGTTGGAACTAAGCTTGCAAATTTTGCATCACAGTGCGACTCGACTGGGGATTACAGTATGTGACTTTTAGTGGCGGTAAATTATCCAGCATGGATTACATTTACACCGAATGCAAGGAATCTCTTTAAATGCTAAAAAAAAAACAAAAAAAAACAGCACTCTTCAGATCTTTATAACTCAGCCATATCCCGAAACACCTTTTAAATTTTAA
>JBBPBX010027087.1:0-37570 GCA_038048925.1 Garcialebias charrua
TTATCCAGCAACAATTAAGCATTCAAGATTATTATTATTATTATTTTTTGTTTGTAAATTTACATTTATTTACAACAAAAACACGTTTAGCTGCATCTTCATCCGTCCTGTTTGGTCCAAAAAATACAGCTGAGACGTCTGGACTGGAGATCTGTCCTGGGTGTCTCTGGGACAGACTGGAGACCTGTCCTGGGTGTCCCCTGCCTTCACCAAAAAGCAGCTGAGATTGGCTCCAGTCCTAAACAAGGAGGCATATGGATCTCAGCAGATCCTCTCTGAGTTCCGCTGCAGCTTCATCGATGGGTCTGAACCTGTGGTCGGTGTGTTTCTTCGAGTCTCTGCAGACGATATAAATTAAGGAGGACCACTTTTTTTTATTTAGAGATAAATAATAACACTATTAATAAAATCAATAATGAACAAATAACACTTCAGCTCTCAGCTCCTCCTCTGTGGCTCTGACTGTGTCCGAAAGAGCTGCCATCTCTCTGCTCAGAGCCTCCATATTCTCAATCAGTCCACTCTTCTGCTCCTCTTCCTCCCTCAGAGCAGCCAGCCTGGCCTCCTCTTCCTCTGTTAGAAACTGGTGAAGCTTCTTAAACTCTGACATTTAAACATAAAACACTATTTATTTTATGTTAAACTCAAGCTGTTATATATATATATTAAACAGAAAAATGGGGCTTTGTTTAATAACGCTCTTACGTTAGTGTGGACGTATTTTTGTCTGTCTCTGTGATGGACTGGAGATCTGTCCTGGGTGTCTCTGGGTACCTTAAAAAAACAGATTAGTAAACATTGTCATTTATGGATCACAAAGTCTAAAATAAGACTCCAAGTTTGCTACTCAAAGTAGAAAAAATAAATACAGTTGCTCCTAACATTTTTAATCATTCACAAACATATATGTTCAATTTTATATTGATTTAAGTAATTTTATCTTAGATTTATTTTAATAATTTTGAATCATTGTGCCAGGTGCTTGTGTCATTACTTGCTGTTGTGTTCAAATATTATGTATTTTAAATACAATGTGTGTGTATCATGCATACTGTATAAAGTACAATATATACATACACTTTGTTTATGTACTGTATATATTGTGCTGTACATACATACACACAGTGTATATATGTAATGTTAAAGGTTCAGTATGTAATTTCTGGAACACGCTGGAAATTAGGAAAATTTTGAACAGAGACACGTTTCTGGTCCCTCCCCCTCAGAGCCTTCAAATTCAAGCTCTGTTTTTATTGGCTGATTCAAATTCAAGCTCTGTTTTTTTATTGGCTGGTTACAAACGGTTTCCATATGGAGGTGAGGGATTTACACAAACAAAAATACGCTTAACTCGCTGTAATCTTGACGGATTTACAAACGGTTTATTTAAAAAAAAAACGTTATTGTAGCGGCTAAAATCCTATATTTTAGGCTACAGGTTGTTATAGGAAGGCGTTGGTCTTACGTGCGCTCAATTAAATTCATAATGCCGATCCTCAGTTTGATTTATAATAAAATCATTTATTATCCAAGCAATGTCCATTGTCTTACTGTTTCTGTTCATATTGTAGTGGACCTACCCAGGGTCAAACTAAGGTTTTTGAACTGTCCAGTGATGACCTTTACTGACCTTTCAGTAAAGCAAGACATTTACTACAAAATCATTCATTTAGCTGTAATCTGATAAATATAGTCACCAAAAGAGACTATTTCTATCTTTGATTTTAGGCTGATGTGATCAAAAGAATAACTTTTGTCATTTTCATGATGTGTGCTTTTAAGCTGTGTTATTCTGTAAGAGTTAAACTGTGTTCACTGCTGTGTTAAAGTTGAAATCTCGGGTCACATAGACCAGACGGTTTTGTTGAGAAAGTCAGAAGACAGGTTAATCCGTTGTTTTTCATGAACAAGGCTCCAGCTCTCTGTCTCTTCCTAAACAAATCTCCCTCTGCTCTGGCTGTAACCTTGGGTCGCGATAACACAAGCTCACTCCTCTCTTTGATCCTGCTTTTAAGTTCTAACTGTGCGGAAACGCTTCAGAGTTTCTGGGAGCTTCAAAAGAGATGTGAACCTTACCAAAGAGCTGAATGACCACCAGTCACGCGCTAAGGACTCGTCATCCAGCTGGGACTGATAACATGTTGTTATGGGTCCACTTCGAACGAGCGTAAGCTCAAAAACTTTGTTTATTCCTTCCTGGAATAAGTTTATCTTGAAGTCAGAGGCCAGGAGCTGACATATTCTCTGATGACCAAGCGGAAACCAGGAGACGTTGAAACGTAAACTAGAACCAGTTTTGGACGTGCTGGGACTAAAGGACTCTGTGCATCTGAAGGCTGGTGTCATTTCTTTATCAGACTCGTCGTCGAAAGGTAAAGAGCTGTTTACAAAACGTACCTGGATTTTAGCAGAAGTCGGATGAGAAGTGTCACTCTGGTATCATGCTCACGATAATTTCTTCTTAAATCTTTCCTCCTATTCTTTCCCCTCTCAATCTAAGCTGGAAACTAATTAAGTTTAAAGAGCCCTCAGACTAAATATGTTTAACATCTAGTATTTATGTCTGTTGTGTTAAATTTAAGTGTGCTGACGTATTTGAATTGAAAGAAAGTGAAATCATGTCAATCAAGTGTAATGGTGTTAATTTAGTTGATTCATTTTAAATAAATGATAGTGTCTCTTTGACATATCAAGCTAAGTTAACGTGTCCATTGTCACTTAATGGCTCTGTTTATTTATCCATCATAAAGATCACAGATATATTGGGTAAACTGAAAAAGAAAAGAATCCGTGAATTTACTATTCAATCTGAATAAGTAAATTAATTAAGGTAAAGAGGTCAGTATTAATATTGACCTCCTCATAATCCTTTACATCTGGTGGCCTCGTACGTGGTTCTGAAAGTTTATTGATATCTGTGGTCTCTCATGAACTGTAGCGTCATGTTTGCATATTAGGATCCAAGTTTTAAACTCTAAGGATAATAATTTTGGCTGGAAGTGTCAAGACAGGCAGATTCTGCATGTTTTTATCATTTGAAGCTGAGAGATTGTTATCGTTTCAACTCTGTTAGACGCTGTTGGAAGCATTCAGGTGAAGTTTTGTCAGCCGTGGTCTGTGGGGGTTCTGGTTCTGTTCGGTCCAGTTCACGCAGACTCCTGTACAAAGCTTTGTTTGACCGCCGAGTCAAAAGCCTGAAAGCTAATTTAACATCTACAAGATTGCTGTTGTGGTATTTTACATGTTAGAGCAGGTCATAGAAGCATATAACTGTTAGAACGTTGTCGGATAGTGGTTCTGTTCAGACCCGAGTTTCTGCTCCACTGAAAGTGGACCAGAACCGACCTTGACGCGCTCCGAGAGAGTCCGTGTTTGTTCAACAGCTGCAGTGCTGTGTTACTGAGCGTAACTAAGTTGGCCTGTCTAGGTGTGTTCGCCGCATGTTTCAGAATTTTGGGAAGTTAATTTGTAGCGTTTGAGTTGTTTTAAGAGTCTATAAAGTTGTGGTTTGCTGTGCAAGCTAACGTTAAAAAGACGTGCCCTGCATGTCTGTTTATGAGCTGTGATTGGATGAAACGAGAGCTGTGAGCTGTCAATCACTCGTAGCGAGCGCCGATTCGCTGTAGTGGGAACGCACGCCGTTGCGACCAACCCACTTTGTCGTCATTTCCGGTACTTCATTGGTCGAAGGTAATAGAACTACGTTCACCATGGTTGCTTGGCAAAAGGACTACAAGCGCTGTGATTGATTGGTTGACGTCACGTATCTGTGTAGCGAGCTCCGCCTCGCTCAGCACAGCAGAGCTGGTGACGCGCTGCGTCGACCCGCCTATTTGTGTCGTCATTTCCTGGTGCACTTCGGGTGAGAAGCAGTTCACTCTGACAGAACAAACTGAGATTTCACTGAGAGTTTAAAAACTCATTTAAAGCCATCTAAACTGTCTAACAACATAGATTTGTCTCTGACAAGAACGGGGTTCGAGCGTTTATCACTGACACACTAGAAACTAATTCTGAAAAGGTTGTTTTTAGTTTAGATACTGAATGAAATAAATCAGTCTCCTCGTGATAAAATTAAGACTCGAAGCTGCCCCCTGTTGGTTAAGAGACGTTGACATGAATTTAAAAACATCATAAAAAAGTCAGCATTTTTATGGTGAAATTACCAGCTTTACAAAATTGTTCTGTACACAAACAAAAATTCCTGTTTATTTTAAAGAAAAATTTTAGAATAACAGAGATACAGACAAACAATTGATGCTTGTTTTAAATGCTGAAGAGATTTAAAATAATACTCAAAAAGCATCTTTTATTTGATTTTCAAATTAAATAAAAAATAAAAAAAATGATGGAGAACAGAGCATTTCCACATTAAGCTCTTCACATCTCTGAATTTTACACAGAATTGGTGCACAACTGCACACTTTTAGTTAAAAATTGCATTTTTAACGTTTTTCTGTGTAAAATTAATGACTCCAGTTTATTTTAAATGAAAAGTTTAAAATAACAAACGAAAGTACATTTTTCACTCCAAAGAAGCAAAGAAAGCAGACCAGATTTGAACATGTCACAAGACAACAAATTGATAAAAATCACTGATTTTTATTTGAAGGAACATCATTACTGTACTGTTATGCTGAGCGCACGAACACTCGTTTATTTTAAATAAAAAATTGTTTAAAATAACGAACAGAACGTCCTTTTTCACTCCTGATAACTGTCAAATGCAGTACAAAATCAGTTTCACTGAGACTGCAAGACATCTTTTTAAAGGCATGCTCAAGCAGCATCCTGTCACATTTTAGTGAAGTCATTGCATTTAAGTCAGCCCTCTTTTATAAGCGTTTGAGTAAGAAAAAACGGAAATCAGGCTGCTTGGGTTAGTTAGTAACTGTTGTTTGAACGTAAGTTCTATTTTAAAGTTAACACTGCAAGAGTGCATTTAACTTTTACAAAGTTCATTGAGGGTAAAAACCTGAAAAAAGGTACCTATGAATACTTATTACACAGTGAAACGCGTAAACCTCAGCTGATTAGTTTATTTGACTCAGTGCTACATTAAAAGTGAATATTTATTTGCAAACACTAACATGAGAACAATCTTTTGATTTTTTTCACACAAAATCAATACAATAATGGACGTTAAACAGGGTGAAACAAGTGAGAGGGTCCACTCCATCAGGGCCCCACAATGGCTTAGAACGAGCCGAGGTGGTGACTGCTCAGTTGACAGGTACGTGTGGCAAGAAGCAGGTGAACATCCTCTGATGTTTTACGACAGGCTTCTTAAAGCTCATTTTGGTGATAAATATACACCAGGCATGGAAGAAGATGAAGACTTTAAGTGGTCTTTCTTCTTCCATCTCGTCTTTGAGATAAGACTTCAGCTGCTCACCATGGTTATTCCAAAAAAGCAAACCATGGAAGAAATAAAACAGTGTGCTATAAATGCATTTGAAGCTAACATGCTAATCAAAACACCCTTACAGGTGTCCCCAGGTGAAGCGGTCAAATCCCACTCGCTGGAGCTGGATTCCAGTCCTAAAAAAGGCGAGATTAAACAAGATTTTCAAACTAAAAAACAACTAAAGGTGGGTGTTAGCTCTACAGGACGCCCAAGACCAGGGTGGGCCCGGAAGGGACCCCTGAGACGTGGACCTGCACCTCGGATGACACATTCCGAGACATGCAAAAGGTCGCAAACGTTCCAGAACAAAGGCATCAAACCTCCAAGCTCTGATGAGGTGGTGGATGTAAGTTGGTTGTTTGAAAACTTGAATGATACAGAGGATGACCATACTGGGACAATGAGTGACCTTGTCTTTGACAACTCAGAGCACACAGTTGATGACGAAGACAGCAAACAAACTGCTGATAGTCTACAACATCCTGAAGGTCATGATGCTGACAGCCAACAAGATGCTGACAGTAAACAAGATTACACAGCCAGAGTCACACGTGAACAGAAACGTGGGCCAAGACCTGTGAGGTTTCTGTGTAACTTTTTACAAAGGGGGGTGGCTAAGAAAGCTTACCTGCCTATCACACTGGAAGGTGTCCTTGAGCGTGAAGCCCTCCTGGATGGCAGTTCTGATATAACTATTATGTCGGCCAAGCTGTTCGAGGAGCTGAGGACTGCCACTAACGGTGTTGACAGGCAGATACCCTTCGAGAAATGTGCTATTGAGCTACAGGGTCTCGCAGAGACGAGAACAACCCTGACAGCTATAGCTATGGTTCACATGCAGGTTGGCAAAATGACACTACGCCACCCGGTGTTTGTGTCTAACCTTGACTCATTCCCATTTTTGGTTGGCCAAGATTTTATAAACCGCTTTGAAGCGATTATAGACTATGGCCAACAGAAAATGTGGAGCACAGTGAGAAAACCCCTGCCAATAAAAGTGCCTCCTAGTTGTGATACAGACTGCCTAACCGCAGGTACCGCAGAGGGCACAAGGGACTGCTCATCCGAGGACGAGAGCCCGGTAAGTGAACCTTCAACTACAAGTGAGACAGAAGAGACCCAAAAGTTGGACCAAACTCTGGCCCAACAAGAGAACCTCCTCTGTGAGCTGACACATTCAGCACTCACTGACACTGCCTACCACAGGTAGTGAAAGGTGTTGAGATCCAAGGATCCCACACCGATGACGCTGTACTGTCCTCTGAGACAGGTAATTCGGCAATCAACCAAGCTTTCAATGAAACCTTGGTTCAAGGGCATCTGAGTCCAGAAAATGACAGTCATCCAAACGCTGACAGTCACTTGGACATCAATGTTGCAGATTACGAGGACCCCTCATCAGACAGAATGGGGGCAAACTCACATTACCTACCACAGGTAGAGAAAGGTGTGGAGATCCAAGGACCCCACACCGAGGTTGCTGTACTGTCCCCTGGGACAGGTAAATCGGCTATCAGCCAAGCTTTTGATGTAACCTTGGTTCAGGAACATTTGTGTCTAGAACTAATCAGAAATGACATAGTTTTTACAGACTCAAAGGGCCCCTCTTCAGTCAAGAAATGGGAAGACACACACAACGGCAGTGACCTGTCGCAGTCTGTACAATCAGACACACCTGCGACTGCGCCGACGGTTGTGTCACACCTGAATTACATGGAAATAGGTAAACGTAAGAAGATACGTTGGCCAGAACCTAAACGATTCCTGTCTGCCGTCTTCTCCCAGCTGCGTGAACAGCTTAAACTAAACGGTGGCATCCTAACTTGTGCCCATGGACGGACGTCCTCACCTGTGTTCGTGGTTCCCCATGACCAAAGGGGGGTGATGTTAGTTCATGCCCATGATCTCCCGTCCGCAGGACACAAAGGAGATAAAGCCACGCTGACGGCATTAAAACAAATTGCCTATTGGCCTGGAATGAAAAAGGATGTCAAGGACTACATTGAAGGGTGCGTGGTCTGTGGCCAGTTTCAGCCAACCAGACCACTTCACAGAGCACCACTGCAAAGCAGAGGCATTGCATTCCCATGGTCTGACCTCCAGATCGACTGGGTTGGACCACTCACTAAGAGCTCTAGAGGAAATAAATATTTTCTCACGGTAACCTGTGCATTCACCAAATGGGTAGAATGCCTACCAGCTCCTAACGACACAGCACAAACCACTGCTATGTTGTTAATGAATCATATATTCTCAAGGTTTGGACTTCCCCTTCGGGTGAACTCAGACCAAGGTACACACTTCACAGGTGAAGTGATGAAAGAACTGTGGAAGACGCTAGGCGTCAAGGCCAACTTTCATGTCGGCTACCACCCACAGGCTTCAGGCCAAGTAGAGAGAGCAAACAGAACTGTGGTGAGTATTTTGAAGAAATACGTGGCTGCAAACCACAAGGACTGGGATGTGAAACTCCCTCTGGTCCTCATGGCCATAAGAGCCACTCCACACACATCAACTGGCATCTCTCCCTTCGAGATGATGACCGGTCGACAAATGACTCTCCCTCTACACCTGTTGTACCAACCAGGCGACGCCGCCATGGCGACAGCCTACACTACACAACAATACATGAAAGATTTGAATGTACACCTCAGAAACACTTTTGCTTTCGCCCAGAAAAACCTGGAAAAATCCGCTGAAGGACGCAAGGCGTACTACGACCAGAAGGCCTCTCATAATGAACTCCAAGTGGGAGACAGAGTCTGGTACTATACGTTCGCTCCAGCAACCGGGAAAGGAGGGTCCGAGACCGGAACTCTCGCCCGCAAACTAATGCCCAGGTGGACTGGACCTCATCTGATAACAGACAAAGTGTCCTCAGTCGTCTACGAAATCAAAATCAGCAAAGGCCGCAAAGAGCCAATTGCTAAATGGGTACATCGAAATCAGATCAAACCTTACAAGGCGTTCAATGACTCCACAAAAGACAAAGATCTCACAAACTCACCGACTTCATGGGATAATAAGGTCGTCCAAACACAAGTTAGTAAATAAACTAATCAGGTTTAAACTACCGTATTTTCCACCCTATAAGTCGCATTGTCCAATTTGAACTTAGAAACGCTAAGCCTAAAACCCACAACAAAAACTAACCTTAACAACCGTTTAAATCCACGAGATTTAATTTGACCTCGGTCATAAAGTTGAGACCTGTTTTTCTTGTGTGTTGCACTTTGGAATCTGACGACAAGAGTGTGTCGAAGCAGTGAAACGTTGTTTCCTTGTTGTTTAGTCATTACTGTTGTCATTAGTTGAGATATTGTTTGGTTCTGAACACTCCCAGCCAAAAAGGTTTTGTATTAACATTGGTTAATGAATGATATGGATTTAACTATGCCAACATGCAGTTCGTTTTGTTAAATCTCAATCGTCGAAGAGTCAATGTAGTTTAAAGCTACTCAAGGTACCATAAACTACACTGGTCTCACAATTTCTAAATTGAACCGATTCGATCGTTTCTATTCTAGATTGTCTATTCATTTTGATGAGTCTCGCCATAGACTTCAAAATTTATTAGGAATACCAAATCCTACGTCGTTCGTCTAAAAGACAACAGACATTTAGATCAAACTATATTTCATTTTTATTTTAGTTTAACCTAAACTAAGTAATGAATGGAGGAATAGTTTGGAATTAGAGGCCTTCGTTACAGAAGCCCTCCAAAATTTTATAGGTACAAATCCCTATATCTAATTTTACAGAATTGATCCACCCCTTAATTGGTAATTGTAGCTGATCTAAACCATGATAGCTTACATACCAGGTGCATATAGGTAAGGCTTAATGTAAAATCCCAATCATAAGCCCACCTTAAAAAACCACATAATTGCATGACACATAGAACCAGAGTGGCACTGACTGGAAACCAACCAGCCAACAACCTTCGATGTGGGGACCTGCAGCTCCAACGCTTGGTCTTCAACCTTCATCCAAGGGTCGCCTCCTCTGCGTCAATCGAGGGATCCCCTCTACATGCTGATTATGAAAACAATTGTTGCTGATCAATCAACAAAACTAATCGTTGTGGAATTACCGCTGTGGATTATAAGACTTTGCTTTCCAAGGGATCACAGACTTTGTTTTCCAAGAGTTAACAGACTTTGTTTTCCAAAGGATTAAAAGCTTTTCGCAATGGGATTACCTCCGAACAGTATGGAATTTCCAAAAACTTTATGGGATTATAATTTTTGATTTTTCTTTTCCACTTGCTGGATTACTTCAAGATCAAAGACAGTTCAAGGTTTCCTTTCGTGTTGGACCCCATCCCCAAGGACTGGCGATGGCTTCCAAAAGGGGGGAGATGTAGTGGACCTACCCAGGGTCAAACTAAGGTTTTTGAACTGTCCAGTGATGACCTTTACTGACCTTTCAGTAAAGCAAGACATTTACTACAAAATCATTCATTTAGCTGTAATCTGATAAATATAGTCACCAAAAGAGACTATTTCTATCTTTGATTTTAGGCTGATGTGATCAAAAGAATAACTTTTGTCATTTTCATGATGTGTGCTTTTAAGCTGTGTTATTCTGTAAGAGTTAAACTGTGTTCACTGCTGTGTTAAAGTTGAAATCTCGGGTCACATAGACCAGACGGTTTTGTTGAGAAAGTCAGAAGACAGGTTAATCCGTTGTTTTTCATGAACAAGGCTCCAGCTCTCTGTCTCTTCCTAAACAAATCTCCCTCTGCTCTGGCTGTAACCTTGGGTCGCGATAACACAAGCTCACTCCTCTCTTTGATCCTGCTTTTAAGTTCTAACTGTGCGGAAACGCTTCAGAGTTTCTGGGAGCTTCAAAAGAGATGTGAACCTTACCAAAGAGCTGAATGACCACCAGTCACGCGCTAAGGACTCGTCATCCAGCTGGGACTGATAACATGTTGTTATGGGTCCACTTCGAACGAGCGTAAGCTCAAAAACTTTGTTTATTCCTTCCTGGAATAAGTTTATCTTGAAGTCAGAGGCCAGGAGCTGACATATTCTCTGATGACCAAGCGGAAACCAGGAGACGTTGAAACGTAAACTAGAACCAGTTTTGGACGTGCTGGGACTAAAGGACTCTGTGCATCTGAAGGCTGGTGTCATTTCTTTATCAGACTCGTCGTCGAAAGGTAAAGAGCTGTTTACAAAACGTACCTGGATTTTAGCAGAAGTCGGATGAGAAGTGTCACTCTGGTATCATGCTCACGATAATTTCTTCTTAAATCTTTCCTCCTATTCTTTCCCCTCTCAATCTAAGCTGGAAACTAATTAAGTTTAAAGAGCCCTCAGACTAAATATGTTTAACATCTAGTATTTATGTCTGTTGTGTTAAATTTAAGTGTGCTGACGTATTTGAATTGAAAGAAAGTGAAATCATGTCAATCAAGTGTAATGGTGTTAATTTAGTTGATTCATTTTAAATAAATGATAGTGTCTCTTTGACATATCAAGCTAAGTTAACGTGTCCATTGTCACTTAATGGCTCTGTTTATTTATACATCATAAAGATCACAGATATATTGGGTAAACTGAAAAAGAAAAGAATCCGTGAATTTACTATTCAATCTGAATAAGTAAATTAATTAAGGTAAAGAGGTCAGTATTAATATTGACCTCCTCATAATCCTTTACAATATCCAGTCCACATAAATTCGACATCAATCCTTATTTCAAGCACAGTAGAAAACTGTTTGCCTCTTCCCATCAACAACACCTGAACAGATTCACACCTGCTCTTAAGTAGCCCATCCCCACTCAGACACTCAGAACTCAAAATAAAGTACGCCCCCTGATGGTGATAAACACAGGAGGGATAAATGGCTCCTACAGTTATTAACGTGGCTATGATTTTTTGGTAATCAGACAGCAGTTTTGTCTTTTAAAATGATTTATTCATGTTTCATATTTATAGTTGGGTGTCACACTCATCGAGAATCGAGAATTTTAATTCTGTTTTTATTACATCAATAACTATTTTACAACAAACTAATCTTTTGTCTAAATGACTGTCTTGATCATGACTGTATTTATGAGCAGACTATTAACAAGAGCCTTTGATTAAGGGCTAGCTAGTATTCCAAACATTTCCCCAGCATTCTTAGATCACTAGGAGCTCTTTGTTTTTAACTGAACTAAAGCTGCACATGATTTCCAAGCGGTTTGGTATGTTCAAAACTAATTACTGCTTTGTGTTTTACAGAAATACTCTTTGACAAGATGCCTGACTTTTGTGCAGCCTATGGATGCTCCAATAGACGTAACATCAAAACAAGAAACCATGGGATCACATTTCACCAGTAAGACTCTGTGACAGTATTATTACTTTAATTAGAATAATCATAGTTATATTTTGGATCAGTGCACATTACAGGTCATGCTACACATGAAAAGTGGGACTATGTGAGATAATATTATTGACATAATATTATACATAATATATATTTACATAATAATGACATAATATATATTTACAGCACTTTGGTTGTCCTTGTTGTTGTTTTAAGTGCCCTATAAATAAAATGGTATGGTATGGTATAAGGCTTGTAAAAGTATCTTTATATAAATTATGATTCAGTGTTTCTTTTTGATAGCATTTTTAATAGCTGTTTTATTGTACCAAAAGTAAATGCAAGCACACCAAAAGTATGATATATGTGTATACTTGTCATTACTATAATTCAAAGGTAAAGAAAGGAAGTGTGGAAAATAATGACCAGCTTCTTCATGTTTTTAAGGTTTCCCAAAACCAGAGAGAGGAGGCGGCAGTGGGAAGTTGCCCTGAGAAGAGAGGGTTTTGTTGCCCTGGACAGGACACTGCTCTGCAGTGATCACTTCATGTCTGAGGACTTTGATCGGACAGGGCAGACTGTCAGATTAAAAGATGGTGTTGTTCCAACACTTTTCAATTTTCCATCTCATCTTCAAAGGGTATGTACCATTGACCTACAAGAATTCAAAAATATGTCTCTGTTCCTGCTCTTGTGTTTAGTCACCGCCACCCCCAAAAGTAAATGTTAAGATCCTAAACTCATTCTTTCTTGGGGCCTGTTTGTAATTATACAATATTTGCTATTTGCTTTATTTGATTAAGATTCCTCTCTTTCCTGGGATTTATCATCAATATTGACACATTGATGTCAATGGTTCCTGTGCTGCTTAATGAGCAGCGATATATCCTGACCTACAGGTTCAGCCAGGACCTTACCGTGGTGGAGGGGTTTGAGTGTCCCAATGATCCTAGGAGCTATGCTGTCAGGGGCTTTATGCCCCTAGTAGGGTCACCCAAGGCAGACAGGTCCTAGGTGAGGGACGAGACAAAGCGCAGCCCACAAGACCCCTTATGATGAATAATATAAATGGAAACAATGTTCCCTCGCCCGGACGCGGGTCACCGGGGCCCCACTCTGGAGCCAGGCCCGGAGGAGGGGCACGTTGGCGAGCGCCTGGTGGCCGGGCTTTCACCCATGGAGCTCGGCCGGGCACAGCCCGAAGAGGAGACGTGGGTCCCCCTTCCCATGGGCTCACCACCTGTGGGAGGGGCCAAAGGGGTCGGGTGCATTGTGGAATGGGTGGTGGCCGAGGGCGGGGACCCTGGCGGTCTGATCCTCGGCTACAGAAGCTGGCCATTGGGACATGGAATGTCACCTCTCTGGTGGGGAAGGAGCCTGAGCTAGTGTGTGAGGTTGAGAGGTTCCGGCTAGAAATAGTCGGACTCACCTCAACGCATGGCTCTGGCTCTGGAACCAGTTTCCTTGAGAGGGGTTGGACACTCTTCCACTCTGGAGTTGCCCCTGGTGAGAGGCGCCGAGCAGGAGTGGGCATACTTGTTGCCCCCCATCTTGGTGCCTGTACGTTGGGGTTCACCCCGGTGAACGAGAGGGTAGCCTCCCTTCGCCTACGTGTGGGGGGACGGGCTCTGACTGTTGTTTGTGCCTATGCGCCAAACGGCAGCGCAGATTACCCACCCTTTTTGGAGTCCTTGGAGGGGGTATTGGAGGGTGCGCCTCCTGGGGACTCCCTTGTTCTGCTGGGGGACTTCAACGCTCACGTGGGCAATGACAGTGAGACCTGGAGGGGTGTGGTTGGGAGGAACGGCCCCCCTGATCTGAACCCGAGTGGTGTTCTGTTGTTGGACTTCTGTGCTCGTCATGGATTGTCCATAACGAACACCATGTTCAGGCATAAGGGTGTCCATATGTGCTCTTGGCACCAGGACACCCTAGGTCGTAGTTCAATGATCGACTTTGTTGTCGTCTCATCTGATCTGCGGCCGCATGTCCTGGACACTCGGGTGAAGAGAGGGGCGGAGCTGTCAACTGACCACTACCTGGTGGTGAGTTGGCTCCGATGGTGGGGGAGGATGCCGGTCAGACCTGGCAGACCCAAACGTATTGTGAGGGTCTGCTGGGAACGTCTGGCAGAGTCTCCCGTAAGACGGAGCTTTAACTCCCACCTCCGGGAGAGCTTTGAACACGTTCCGAGGGAGGCGGGGGACATTGAGCCCGAGTGGGCCATGTTTCGCGCCTCTATTGTCGAGGCAGCTTATCGGAGTTGTGGCCGCAAGGTTGTTGGTGCCTGTCGTGGTGGCAACCCTCGAACCCGGTGGTGGACACCGGCGGTGAGGGATGCTGTCAAGCTGAAGAAGGAGTCCTATTGGGCCTTTTTGGCCTGTGGGACCCCGGAAGCAGCAGATAGGTACCGGCAGTC
This sequence comes from Garcialebias charrua, assembly GCA_038048925.1. Lineage (NCBI taxonomy): Eukaryota > Metazoa > Chordata > Actinopteri > Cyprinodontiformes > Rivulidae > Garcialebias > Garcialebias charrua. The sequence goes on from JBBPBX010027087.1 coordinate 14,152, forward strand.
CAAGCGGCATGCGGCTCGGGTGGTTGCTGAGGCAAAAACTCGGGCGTGGGAGGAGTTCGGAGAGGCCATGGAGAATGACTTCCGTACGGCTTCGAGGCGATTCTGGTCCACCATCCGGCGTCTCAGGGGGGGAAAGCGGTACGCGACCAACACCATTTATGGTGGGGATGGCGTGCTGTTGACCTCAACTCGGGATGTTGTGAGTCGGTGGGCGGAATACTTCGAAGACCTCCTCAATCCTACTGGCACGTCTTCCACTGAGGAAGCGGAGCCTGGGGACTTTGGGTCGGGCTCTCCAATCTCTGGTGCTGAGGTCGCCAAGGTGGTTAAAAAGCTCCGCGGTGGCAAGGCTCCGGGGGTGGATGAGATTCGTCCTGAGTTCCTTAGGGCTCTGGATGTTGTGGGGTTGTGTTGGCTTACGCGACTCTGCAATATCGCGTGGACATCGGGGGCAGTTCCCTTGGATTGGCAGACTGGGGTGGTGGTTCCCCTATTCAAAAAGGGGGACCGTAGGGTGTGTTCCAACTATAGAGGGATCACACTCTTAAGCCTCCCTGGTAAGGTCTATTCAGGGGTTCTGGAGAGGAGGGTCCGTCGGATAGTCGAACCTCGGATTCAGGAGGAGCAGTGTGGTTTTCGTCCTGGTCGTGGAACACTAGACCAGCTCTACACCCTCAACAGGGTCCTGGAGGGTGCGTGGGAGTTTGCCCAACCAGTTTACATGTGCTTTGTAGACTTGGAAAAGGCATTCGACCGCGTCCCTCGGGGGGTTCTGTGGCGGGTACTCCGGGAGTATGGGGTACCAGGCCCTTTGATATGGGCTGTTAGGTCCCTGTACGACCGGTGTCAGAGCTTGGTCCGCATCGCTGGCAGTAAGTCAGGCTCGTTTCCGGTGAGAGTTGGACTCCGCCAAGGTTGCCCTTTGTCACCGATTCTGTTTATAACTTTTATGGACAGAATTTCTAGGCGCAGCCAAGGTGTTGAGAGGATCCGTTTTGGTGGCCTTAGAATCGCTTCTCTGTTTTTTGCAGATGATGTGGTCCTATTGGCTTCATCAGCTCGTGATCTACAGCTTTCGCTGGAGCGGTTTGCAGCTGAATGTGATGCGGCCGGGATGAGGATCAGTTCCTCCAAATCCGAGGCCATGGTCTTGAGCCGGAAAAGGGTAGCGTGCCCTCTCCGGGTCGGGGAGGAGGTCCTTACCCAAGTGGAGGAGTTTAAGTATCTCGGGATCTTGTTCACGAATGAGGGAAAACTGGAGCGTGAGATCGATAGGCGGATAGGTGCAGCGTCCGCAGTGAAGCGGGCGCTGTACCGGTCTGTCGTGGTGAAGAGAGAGCTGAGTCAAAAGGCAAAGCTCTCAATTTACCGATCGATCTACGTTCCCACCCTCATCTATGGTCATGAGCTTTGGGTTATGACCGAAAGAACAAGATCTCGGATACAAGCGGCTGAAATGAGTTTTCTCCGCAGGGTGGCTGGACTCTCCCTTAGAGATAGGGTGAGAAGCTCAGTCATCCGGGAGGGACTCGGAGTAGAGCCGCTGCTTCTCCACATCGAGAGGAGCCAGTTGAGGTGGCTCGGGCATCTGGTTAGGATGCCTCCTGGACGCCTCCCTGGTGAGGTGTTCCGGGCATGTCCCACCGGGAGGAGACCCAGAGGAAGACCCAGGATACGCTGGAGGGACTATGTTTCTCGGCTGGCCTGGGAACGCCTTGGGATTCCCCCAGAGGAGCTGCTCCAAGTGGCTGGGGAGAGGGAAGTCTGGGCCTCCCTACTTAGGCTGCTACCCCCGCGACCCGACCCCGGATAAGCGGAAGAAAATGGATGGATGGATGGATTGACACATTGATGTCAATGGTTCCTGTGCTGCTTGATGAGCAGCGATATATCCTGACCTACAGGTTCAGCCAGGACCACTTGGAGCTTCTCTTTAACTCCATCAGAGCATCTGGTACAATTCATAATTATTTTTTAGTTATGGTTATTTTAATAGTAAATGCACCATTCACATTCATGTTAAGAGTGGGCGTTCTGTCTGTACCAAGATGGCCGCCGTCTGACGATGTCGCCATTGGCCAACAGCGGGGATGTCTTATCTAGTGTACAGTATATGATCTGCTGCGTCTCCCATACTAAAACACAGCGCCCCATGGTCCTAGAGGCACCCGGTTTCAGAAGGACAACATAGGAACTGACTAAAACACAGCGCCTCTAGCGGACAACATAGGAACTGCAGATTTTTAAGAAAATAGCGTTTATTCTTTTTTTTTTTATAATTCAGATTTATCCGCGGGCCGACTAAAAACCCCTGGCGGTACTTTATACTGTGTATAAATAGACTGTACAGTCTATTTATACATTAAAATTAAAAAAATATATATATATTTTTTTAATTAATAGATAAATGTACAGTACAGGTATTCCCCGATTTACGAGCGAGATCCGTTACAACGAGGCGCTCGTAAACCGGAAATCTCGTAATTTGGAACGGTTGCCATGTCTCTCGTAAGTCCGGAATTTCGCTCGTAAATTGGAACAGTTTCGCTAGCGCGACTACAAACACTCGTTTTTCATCAAAAAACTGCTTATGAGTGCATAAAAATGATCGGAAACGTGTGTCCATATGTTTAGCTAACTAACTGTGGTGAAAAAACACATGAAAACTCAGTATTTTTTGCGTTTTTTCCAAAAATTCGCCAGCTCGTAAGTCTGGAACCTCGCAGATCAGAGCGCTCGTAATTCGGGGACTACCTGTACTGTACAGTCACCAAGCACTTAGCCTATCCTAACACAGTTTTTAAAGATGAAGGAGTGAGTTGAATTGTCTCCCCAGCAGGCTCCATTCACATAAAGGGAGCTACTTTCACTTTCACTTTATGTGAAAGGGAGACAATTCAACTCACTCCTCATTAGGATAGGCTTCAGTTTGCACTACTTCTCATATTTGCACCAATGTTTGTATTACATTACTGCCTATAGTCATACTACTGTTTACATTCACTGTTTACATTTATTAATACGGTTTACATTTATTACTACTGTTTTACATTTATTACTACTGTTTACATTTACACTACTTTTATATCTACACTACTGCTGATACATATACAGCATTCTCTGACTAGCCTTATCTAAGGATGCCAAATGTGCCTTATGTGCCTTACTGCATATGCCACTTTGCCTCTTTACCAACATCAACTACCTCATACATATACAGTACTGTGTACATTAACTCATATGCTGCTGTGCCACTCTTTGCAAATGTCAATGCTAGAACCTTCAGTTTATTTTATAGATATACTTTTTATACTACTATGAAAAAACTCAGGACAGTATTACACTTTTAATATTTCATTTTATGCTTATGTTCATTGGGTGTTTGGTGTTTCAGGGGTGTTTGGTGTTTCAGTGTTGGAGTACATTTTCATACTTTCATACTACTATGAAAAAACTTGAGACAGTGTTACACTCTTACTATTTTATGCTTATGTTTATTAAATGTTTTAGTGTTTAAATGGTTACTGTTGCACCGAGGGACTGAGAGAAACGCAATTTCAATCCTGTGTATGTCCTGTACATATTGCAGTTCTGACAATAAAGTTGACTTTGACTTTGACTAAGTGCTTCGTGACTGTACAGTACTGTACATGTATTCATTTATAAAAATTAAAATAAAGTTTTTTTTTTTTACTATATGATCCGACCTACGTCATTTTCGACATACGAACGGTCCTTAGGTCCGGAACTCGTTCGTAAGTCGAGGGTTTCCTGTATTTTGTTTACCGGACAAAAGGTGATCGGAGCACGACGTCTTCCACAGCAGATCCTAGCACACTCAGACAGAGGAAGGAGCTGCTGTCAGCTCAGTACTCCGATGGAGATAAATCCTTCACGTTTCCTTATTTTTGGGATTAAGTGAAAACTGCGCTTTGCCCAAACGTCTACCCGGTTGTAACACCCTCTAACCCAGTGTTTTTCAACCAGTGTGCCGCGGAACAGCAGTGTGCCGCGAGAGATCGTCTGGTGTGCCGTGAAAAATTAGTAAATTATGAAATTTTTATTAACTGGTGTAATTTCCTTACCGCGCGATAGGTGGCAGTATAGAGCATAGCGTCGCACATTAAAACAAGAGAAGTAGCGGTGCATGAACGTGACGTGAGCAGTGAGCAAAACAAACCAACAGTGAGGATCTTCTCAAACAAACAGCGATGGAAAACTTTTTCAAAAGAAAAAATACTAAATCCGGTCTGGTCCCTGGACAAAATTCGGACCCAGATGAAGGCCCAAGTGGAAATCAGAAGAAGGCAGAAACTGTGAACGTGAGACTGTACAGTAAGGCTTACATCTCTTTTGGATTTACTTTTAGCTATTTTGACATTGCTCCCATTTTCCACAACATATCTGTGCAAAGTGAGCTTCTCCAGCCTAACTGCCATGAAAACTAAAAGCAGAGAGAGACTGAAAGCTGTTGAGGAAGAGCTTTGTGTGTGTTTTTCTTCAATTCCTGCCAGAATATCAGCTTTGTGTTCATCCAAACAGGCACAGGTTTCACACTAAGTGAGTAAAATGTAGAGAGAATGGTAGCACTATTCAGGTGTATTTGAAGGCATGTTAAGTGCAGTTTCATCCTCTTTAATTTTAAGACCACATTGGTGTGGCACTGTTCAGGTGTATTTGAAGGCATGTTAAGTGTAATTTCATCCTCTTTAATTTTAAGACCACATTGGTGTGGCACTGTTCAGGTGTATTTGAAGGCATGTTAAGTGTAATTTCATCCTCTTTAATTTTAAGACCACATTGGTGTGGCACTGTTCAGGTGTATTTGAAGGCATGTTAAGTGCAATTTCATCCTCTTTAATTTTAAGACCACATTGGTGTGGCACTGTTCAGGTGTATTTGAAGGCATGTTAAGTGCAATTTCATCCTCTTTAATTTTAAGACCACATTGGTGTGGCACTGTTCAGGTGTATTTGAAGGCATGTTAAGTGCAATTTCATGTTAAGTGCACTTTGAAATAAGAAATATAGAACATGATGAAAATACATTTTTGTGTTAATTTCATTCCTATTCAAGACACTTTGATAAGAATGACTATATATTTAATGTAAATGGTAAATGGAGCTTATTTATATAGCGCTTTCCAGCCCCCTGTGAGGAGCCCCAAAGCGCTTTACAATACCAGCCATCCACCCATTCATTCAGACATTCATACACCGGTAGTGGTAAATGTAGGCGGATACAGTGTATCTATGTTTACAATTTTGGTTGGTGGTGTACCTCTGGATTTTTTCAATGAAAACACTGTGCCTTGGCTCAAAAAAGGTTGAAAAACACTGCTCTAACCCAGCAAGAAACAAAAAAAAAGGCGAAAAATACAATGCCAGAATACAGAGCTGTAGGGGCGTTCGAGTAGACTCTCTCCACGCTACGTCACAGACGACGTATGCGGAAATACCAGGATTTCCTGAGGCGACACACGGCGCCAAATTTAAAATAAATTTTAAAGCAAAATTTAATATTTTGCTGATTTTGCTATTAAAAACGAACATAGTTGAATGATACAAGATATATCTTGTAACATTTTACGCAAAGTAGAAAGATGATGTCAGTGGACCTTTAAGCTACAATCTCTGGATCCAGCTATCAAAAAGATGATCTGCTACCTAACTGATCCAGACCAAGACACTCCCTCCTCAGAGGAACTTGACTCCATCCCTGAACTACGTACTATCATTAAGGTATGACCATTCCTGAACATGTTCAAGGGCATGTTTGTATTTGCTCCCAAGCCAACAGCTTCACCTTCATTTGAGGTGCCTCAAGACCACAGGGGGGTGATGCTGGCACATGCCCACAAATTCCCATCTTCAAGACACAACTGCACCAAAGCAACACTCAGAGCATTAAGATATGTTGCTTATTGGCCAGGAATGCACAAAAATGTAAACAACTATCAAAGACTGCGTGATCTGTTGCCAGCTCCAACCTACAAGATCCCCACATCAGTCCACCGGTGCATCTACTTTTAAGATGATGAGTGGTCAACAGACAACCCTTTCTTTACACACATGGTGGAAACAATGTAGCCACAGCTTACACCAACCACCAGAACATGAAAGATCGGAATAAACACCTGAGGAACACCTTCACCTTTGCCCAAAAGCATTGTGACAAGACGACTAAAGAACTCAAAGCAAATCATGACCAAAAAGTCTCCCATGAAAAACTTCAAGTGTGCATGGGGGAAAAGGTCCGGTGGTACCCCTTCACATCACCCACTGGACAGAAAGCTTCATGAGCTGCAACGCTCGCCTGCAAAAGTTTAAAAACTCGTTGAAACGTTTCGTCTTTTATCTAAAAGACTTTGTCACTCTGAGGAGCTGCATTAAACTCAGTCTCATAAACAGCACCTGCACATAGTGGGTCAACCAGTTTGTTGTTTACATCCAGAACTAGCTGCTCTTATGATTTCTGTTCATATGATGTGAACAGTCAGTTCTGGATGTCAACAACAAACTGGTTGACCCACTATGAGAAGGTGCTATTTATAAGACTGAGTTTACCTGAGCTCCTCTGTTTGACTAAGTCTTTAAAAGACTAATTAATTTAGTTTTTAACTTTTTTTTTTTTTAACAGGAGACCTGACAACTTTGTTGGATTTTTTTTAACCTGTATTATTGAGCATGCATCAGGATAACATGCAAGTCATAATTTTTCTGTACACTTTTGAAGAAAGATCTCCATAAAGAATATGTTTGTTTTTTTACACATGTGAAAATGTTGAAAACTGTGACACCTGTTACCTTTTTTTTATGCAAAGTAATTTTTTAAAGACATAATATGGCGGAAGTAATAGGCTTTTTTTGTATTACCGGTATATATATTAATTACGGCTGTGTTACACCATATTCTGTGACCATCATAAATTGTGACCATAGGGGGGCGCTGTTGCATTTTTACACCATACTTTGCAATACCTGATAAACTCTATCATATTCTGTGGCCATCTATATTTTCACAGTACGGTAGTCATGATATTAGTGGTCAGATGTTACTTTTTAATTTCTTAGAGGAAGTAGAGAGTCAGCAGAAAGTTGTATAAGTTACTGTGGTCACAATATCTGATAAGTGCTATCATATTCTGTGACCGTCTGTATTTCCATAATAGTCATATTATATGATATTAGTGATCAGATTTTACTTTTTATTCTTTCAAGGAAGGAGAGAGTCAGCCTCCTTCCTCCAAAGAATAAAAATTAACATCTGCCCACTAAAATCATGATTATGATGGAAACAGACGGTCACAGAATATATATGATAGTGTTTATCAGGTATTGCAAAACAGCGCCCCCTAAGGTCACAATATATGATGGTCATAGATTATGATGTAACACCGGCTTCCATACCTTACCACAGGCATTTCCAGTTTCAGGAAGTTGTTTTGGAAAACGCTGTTGTCTTCCTGACAGTTGGACAACTACCTCCCATGAGCGGTCTGCTAGCTTCATATTTAGCCAGCAGCACTTTGATCCTTTATATAAGAGAGATAAGAGAGATAAGAGATTTTTTATTAACATTGCACCAGTAAACCAATACAACGTGATAATGTAAACACAGTCATCCAGAGGAGGGGTAGAGAATGTTAAGCTGCAGCAATTCAAAACATATGCATGTTCGTCAGCGCGGCCATCTCTCATCCATCCTGAATGAGAGCAAAACAGATATGGAAAAAGGAAAAACACAATAGGTATCATTTGTGATATTCAAAAAAAGAATTTATCAAAGATTGCCTGAAGACACTCCATGATAAAGTCCCAAAAACTCTATCAGCAGAAGCACAACCACACGAGACATTGTTGCAGTTTTGACGACATGCAAGGAGATATAGAGTCTACGAGTAACTTCAGAGAACACAGTTCAGCAGTTGTTCAGCTGGGCGTTATCCGAGGCACACACAGAGATCTCTGGGGGTGGGGGAGGGCGGGTGAGGTCAGCAGTGACACTCCAGCTCTACGCTCCAGGAGAAAAGTTTCCAAACAGGCCTCTTTTCAGGGACGTGTGCAGAAACCAGATTAGATAGTCTCTTTGTTTGTTCCAATTCAGACCACAATGTTCTTTTTCACTGCAGCCTTCCAAGTCCAGACGCTGTTTCAGGGCCAAAATTCCAAAACATATGAGGTTCCGTTCTATGAACCCCCATCCGTGCCCTGTTGGAGCCCGGGCGGCTGTAAACGAGTTCCAAAGCGCCCCGCAGGTCCGCGGTAGTCCACCGCTCCCAACGTGCGATTGAGCTCATACAACAGCTGGGATGAGGAGCTCACGGCCCGGATCAGAGAATCTTGCTGATCAGGGAGTTTCGCCAGCGCGCTGATAGCCGCCGAAGCTCTCCTCAGCTTCAGGTAGCAGAAAGCTCCGCCGACGCCAAAAAACAGAGCAGCTGCTACCAATAGGCCAATAATCCACAAATCTTCCACGTCTTCGACAGTCAACACGGTCATACACATAGGCTGCCACTGTCCCCATGAATCCATCATGTATCCAACCGCGTGTGTGTCAGAGGGGCAGACCGCTTCTCCTGGCACGGTCCGCTTCGTGGAAAAAATCTTATCTATTGAAGAAACAGCCCAATTTATTAAATCCATCGCAAATTGGTTCGAGTGAGCACTGAAGAGTCAGACGAGACAAAAAAAGCAAGCAGGGAGGAGGAAAAACTTAGGGAGGGAAGGAGCAAAAAGATATGCGACTTGCTTTGTCGAGAGCCGGAAGAAGAAAAACAGTAGTTTCTTTAGGTAGTTTCTTTAGGATTTGGGATCAACAATGGAGGTCGACACAGGTAATTCTGAAGTCTTTTTTTAAATTAACTTTACAAACTCGTTGTCTGTCTTTAGTTTTTACTGCTAGCTCCGAGCTTGGATCAAATATCGTATAACAACAAAACGGACATTGTTCTGCTGGTTAATGATAAAAATAAATAAATAAATAAAAACATATTTTTCTTTTCAGAAAAGAAGAAGTCAGTTATAGTTTTACAACATGGCATATACACTTTGTGAAATTGGTATAAAAATATGCATTTAATTTAATCTATTACATTAATAAATTCAAGAAATTGTGAATCAGCTGGATTTAAAAAACTAGTTTTCCCATGGGCACGCGCGTGGGTGGGGCAGTTTTATTTCTTTAAAATTTAGCTAAATAAACACTTTAAATATATATATTTCTTAGCTGACATTATAGCACAAGGGTTTCTGAGCTTAACCGTTCCTTAATAAATTCACGTAATGGTCAAATCTGCTGGATTTAAATTGTTTCGCTTTGACGTCTTCCAAACCGTCGCGTGCGCTACGAAAATAAATTATAAATAAATCGAATTTTAGCTCAAATGTCTCATACAGGTCACAGTTTGTAAATAACCACCAAATAATTACGTTCTGTAAGTTTAAAGAAAATCTGCGGTGTGGTTTATGAGCTATTTAGACAAATAGTAGCAGGGAAAAAAAACGAAGCTAACGAGACACATTTACGTCTATAAAACATCAAATTTTATCTCAAACATCTCATAAAGCTAGTCAGTTTTAAATGTCCATACAGTGATTACTTTCTGTAAGTTTGATAAAAATCTGTCATGTGGTTCTTGACGTATCTTGATAACAAACACTGAGCTAACAGTGAAGTAGCTAGTTCATACCTCCAGAGCAGGAGGCTGGGCAGTGACACAATCAGTCCGAGCAGTGGAGCCTGCCTTCGGACACATGAGGTGGGACCGGTCAGTGGACCCTAGCAGACAAAAGTGGTACTGCACCATTTTTTGCCAAAATGAAAAACGGTCATATCTGAGCCAAAAATTGGTCTAAAAATATGGGATAAAATCCATAAACAAGTCTCACCACTCTATTAGTCGCAGGGCATGCAAATTAGGCAAAAAACTGAGACCTATAGTCCGGAAAATACGGTAGTTGAAATGGCACAAAAACTGTGGAACTAAGAAAGATGCTGAAAAACATACGGAAGAAAAATGGATCATAATAGAGTGACTGCTTCATAAACGTTCACACGACTGAGAGGAGAACAATCACATCATAAACATACTTTGTTAAAATATTATGATTAGAGCTGCTACGTAGATATAACTGTTCGTTCACAAGTTACTGACACTGAGATAACTGACGAGTTCAAGGACGCGTGCCTTGCTTTCAAAAGTCTGGCACCAATTTTCATTTTTCTTGAAGAGAACCATCTTATTTCAGTTCTAATTGCAGAAAACAAAATTATGGAGGTGTTCAAACAAAACACCCCGACACAAAACGCGTCTGCGCTCTATCAAAGACAGTGAAATAAATATAATCTTACCTATTAGGATTTGACCACATTTTATGGCGGGACTGTTCGGTATTAATCCATCTGCTAATCGTTGGTCCTGTCTGACCACTTCAGGGCCTCCCTGGCCTGTGGTCTGAGCAGGGCGGTGCAGCACTCCCAGCAGGGCTTCCAGCAGCCCCCCACTGTCCCGCAGAGGGCTTGATGGAGTCGCCAACCGTTTGGGGTTGAGGTAGACGCACACTTCTTTCAGCTGCTGCTGCTCAGTCCCACCCTGCATGTGACCTGGCTGGCTCTTCAAGATGGAGGCCGGTGGTGACGTCGTCGAGTTCTCCATGCTCCCATCTTTGTGTTTTGGCGCCGAGAAGGGAGGCGTTTCCTCCTCAGGAGCCTGGCTAACCTTTTGAGAGCGGGTTCGCCATTCGTCCGTGAGCTGCGTCGCTTCATCTTCTTCTGCTCCGTGATGATCTCGACCTCCTTGTCACTGAAGCGAACGTGGTTCGTGGAAATGCACTGGATGGCAGCGGCCTGGGCCAAAGCTGCCTCCTCTTCACCTTCACTCAGCTCCAGGTAGAAGAGCTCCCCGTTCTTCTGAACATCATCCAGCCATTCTGGTTCCAAGTCACTATGAAAAAGAGGTCATTGAAAGACAGGTCTTTAAATATAAGAGGGTAAATAAAGCATTTATAATAAGTGATGCTTGTTGAATGTATATCTATGTTTTGTTTTTATTAAGTTTATTATTTTAACGTTTATTAGAATTTGAAAACTTTTCTTCTTAGCTGAGGGTTTTTTGCTTTTCATTCAAGTTTTCTCAAATTCAAATGAAAAGTGCAAAGCTTATAAACTGCACTCACATGCAAATGACTCCCCCTCCACTCCCTTCTGAGGGTGTTTAGGGTGTTAGCAACCAGGCTAACACAATCTTTAAACTATTAAGCCTGTACAGGTAGTCCTCGGGTTACGACGGTCTCGAGTTACGATGTTTCGTGATTACAACGCATCTCCCATTAACTATGAAAAGCCTTATTTCGAGTTACGCAGTTTTACGTCATAAACGTTGTGACGAACGCGGTTTTACGTCGTAAACGGAATGCGGAATATGGCGGATGGACCTGTTTTACATCGTAAACGTAGCGGCGGAGGAATACTCCACTGTACCGTGAACGCGGTTTTACGCCGTAAACGGAATGCGGAATAAGGTGGATGGACCGGTTTTACGTCGTAAACGTAAAGTAGCGGCGGAATATATTGTACTTTACGCGGTGCAGCGGCGGAAAATATTGTACTGTACGCGGTGCAGTGGCGGAGGAATACTGTACTGTACTGTGAACGCGGTTTTACGTCTTAAACGGAAAACGGAATACGGCGGATGGACCGGTTTTACATTGTAAACGTAGCGGCGGAGGAATACCGCACAGTACAGTGAACGCGGTTTTACGTCGTAAACGGAATGCAGAATATGGCGGATGGACCGGTTTTACATTGTAAACGTAGCAGCGGGGGAATACCGCACTGTACTGTGAACGCGGTTTTACGTCGTAAATGGAATGCGGAATACGGCGGATGGACCGGTTTTACGTCGTAAACAGAATGCGGAATACAGCAGATGGACCGGTTTTACGTCGTAAACAGAATGCGGAATACAGCGGATGGACCGGTTTTACGTCGTAAACGGAATGCAGAATATGGCGGATGGACCGGTTTTACATTGTAAACGTAGCAGCGGGGGAATACCGCACTGTACTGTGAACGCGGTTTTACGTCGTAAATGGAATGCGGAATACGGCGGATGGACCGGTTTTACGTCGTAAACAGATTACGGAATACAGCGGATGGACCGGTTTTACGTCGTAAACGTAAAGCAGCGGCAGAAAATATTGTACTTTACGTGGTGCAGCGGCGGAAAATATTGTACTGTACGCAGTGCAGCAGCGGAGGAATACTGTACTGCACTGTGAACTCGGTTTTACGTCGTAAACGGAAAACGGAACACGGCGGATGGACAGAGGAGAATGGCGTCAACAGCATCCTAGTAGGCCATTAACTGTTTTTTCCCTTCATTATGGCTCCCAAATGTATGTATTTTTTGATAATTATGTAGGGTACTGTGTTAGGATAGGCTAAGTGCTTGGTAATACAGTACTGTACTGTACATGTATATGGTGCAGTATGTACGTATATTCCGACTTACGTCGAAAATCGGTTTACGACGCCGCGTAAGAACGGATCTACGTCGTAAGTCGAGGACTACCTGTATCGTAGTGAGCTTTGGCTGCTGGTGACATAAAAATAGCTAAATATTTAGGTAATTTTTGCTTGGAATCTCATTAAATTGGTACCAGTATCCCATTAGTGCATGCATGAACTGTGAATAAATCACATTTGCACAATATTTATGTGAATAACATAAAATAATTGTTGTAATTCAGCCACAAAGTGGCTTATTTATGCCGTTATATGACTGCAATATTTTGTCTCCAATATGTCACAACTTGGTTTAGTGGGCCCTCACACTATTGTCTCATGTTTCTGACTCATGGAAACTAAACTGAGACGACTTTGAGACAGTTTCCAGACGCCTGCAACATCTTGAAACTATTTTAAGAGACGATTTGCTTTGTAATTCTTTTGAACAAAATACAAGCGACTTGAGAGCGAGGCCCTGCAAATCATGCGAGGAAACTGAGGAGCGTGTGTCAATTTAACGTAGTTGTGTCTTATTTATTTATTTACTATTGATAATTCTAAGATGTGGGCTCGTATTTAATATTTACATACCTGCTATGCACTGTTTGTGGACAGCCTGTGCTTTTTAAAGATATTTCAGGCAGATACTTGCACTTCTATATTCAAATATTTGTATTTGGACATCATATAGATGCAATTATTCAAATCAGTTCATTTTAATTCAATTATTCAATTATTCAAATCAGTTCACAGAGGATCGAGGGACAGTTCACCTCACATGATCCACGGAGCATGTGGCAGGGCATCAAATGCTTAACAGACTACAAGGGCAAAAGCAAACAATGCCCCAGGGACCCATCCCTGCCTGATGCCCTCAATAAGTTTTATGCACGTTTTGAAGATCCAAACAGACCAACTAGCACCAGACTCACCTCATCACCAGACGAGGAGCACCTCAAAGTGACCGCAGCAGAAGTGAGAGGTAGTCTCAGAAGGATCAACCCTCATAAAGCTACGGGTCCAGACAACATCCCAGGGAAAGTTCTGAAGGAATGTGCGGACCAGCTCTGTGAGGTGCTGGCTGACATCTTCACCACCTCACTTTCACTGGAGTCAGTTCCCACCTGCCTGAAGACTGCCACCATCATCCCAGTCCCAAAAAGCTCCACAGTGACTGGTCTGAATGACTATAGACCGGTGGCTCTCACCCCGATAGTCGCTAAATGTTTTGAGAAACTGGTCATGTCCCACATCAAGACAACCGTCAACATCAGCGAGGACCCTCATCAATATGCATACCGCGAGAACCGATCAACAGAGGACGCCATCTCCTCTGTGGTCCACACTGCTCTCACCCACCTGGATCAGAAGGACTCATACGTGCGTCTGCTCTTTGTGGACTTCACATCTGCCTTCAACACCATGATCCCCCAAACTCTGATAGACAAACTATCCACACTTGGACTAAGCCCCTCCATCTGTAACTGGGTACTAGACTTCTTAACAAACAGACCACAGTCCGTGAAGATCCACAACTTCTCCTCCTCCACCATCACCCTCAGCACTGGCTCTCCTCAAGGATGTGTGCTGAGCCCTCTTCTGTTCACTCTGCTCACATATGATTGTACAGCCACACATCCAGGCTGTCATATTGTTAAGTTTGCAGATGATACAGCTGTGGTGGGATGCATCACAGATAATGATGAATCCAGCTACAGACAGGAGGTGGAACATCTGGAGAGCTGGTGCAAAGAGAACAACCTTCACATGAATGTGAAGAAGACGAAGGAGATGATTGTGGACTTCAGAAGGAACAAACACACCCACACCCCACTGTATATAGGTGGATCTGCGGTGGAGGTGGTCTCCAGCTACAAGTACCTGGGTGTACACTTGAATGATAACCTCAGCTGGAGCAATAACACCACCAGCCTGATCAAGAAAGGTCATCAGAGACTCTACTTCCTCAGACGGCTGAGACGAGCTGGTCTGAGAAGCTCAGTCCTCACCTCGTTCTACAGGTGTGCAGTGGAGAGCGTCCTGTGCTCCAGCATCAACGTGTGGCATGGAGGCTGCACAGTTGCAGAGAGGAAAGCTCTACAGAGAGTGGTGAAGGCTGCACAGAAGTCTGTGGGAGTCAGTCTCCCCACCATCACAGACATTTACACCTCCAGATGCAGAAAAAGAGCCACCTGCATCATGAAAGACCTCACTCACCCAGCACACTCACTCTTTGCACCACTCCCCTCGGGACGGAGGTTGAGGAGCATCAAATGTAGAACCACTAGACTGAGGAACAGCTTCTACCCTGAGGCTGTCAGACTCATGAATAAATAAATAATAAGAATAAACACTGCAAAATGTCACATCATGTTGATACTGATCTGTTTCTTGTTGCTGCGTTCATCTGTGACTATCTGCGTTCATCTGTGACCATCTGCTCATAATGACTCATGTTCGTGCTGCTGTTTATAATGATGTTTTTCTACTACATTAGGGCTTAGTGTATTACTAGCTGATGTCTCTCTTAGTTAATCCTAGATGTTATTATTGTTTTTCTCTTGCATTTGTTGTTGGATGTAACTGGGACCCTGTGTACATAATCTCGTTTTCAACACATGTACTACATGCGGTGCAAATGACAATAAATTCTCTCTGACTCTGATTTTATTTCTATAGCTCCAAGTCACAACAGAGGTCATCTCAGGGCACTGAAAAGAAACATTATACATAAAAATAACAAGTTAACACTATTTATCTGAGGAGCACACTGCTTTGAATTTAATTCCATCACATAACTGTCATCTATTATTGACTTGGAAATATAAAAATATTATTTTTTATAAGGAATTGTGAAGTGGAAAATGTGCAGAAACCTTTGATCAGTGGCAAGTTTAGCCTCTTTTGGAAGGTGCTCAAGCACCCCTAAATTTTAACTCAGCACCCCTGAAAAATAAATTAAAAAATGTTTTATATATTTTTTTCTTCTTTTTTGTGACTTTAATTGATGGATGCCTGGTCCCTGAGCTGCTGGCTTTCAGTAACTGTGGCCCCCTGAGCAGTTGCTGTGGTTCCCAACCCTGGTCCTTGAGGAACACCATTCTTCCATGTTTTAGTCGTTTCCCTGCTCCAACAAACCTGACTCGGTGACTTAATTACCGGTACTTCTTCATGTTCTGCAGAAGCCTGTAAATCACCCATTTATTAAAATCAGATGGAGCAGAGAAACAACGAAAACATGCAGGATGGTGTTCCGCAAGGACCAGGGTTGGGAACCCCTAATTTATAAAGGGTGGAATTCAGTTTATTCCATTTCCAAAATCTAAACTGAGTCTGGAAACATGTAAAAAATGGATAAAGCCCTGTGGCCGACCTCCTGAGCAGCTGATACAAGAGCGATAAACAGGAAGTACCATGTTCATCCTCCATTTTCTGTCATAATTACATCGTATGCCTAATGGTTAAATTAAAGATTAATGCTTAAAGCTAGTTGTGCTTTGTTTTGTGTGTTTTGAATGTAGATATAGCTACGCTGCAACTTCTGGTTGCATAAGTTTAGTCTTTGTTATGATCAGTTAACTGATTTTGTACAAAGCGTCTGTGTTGCCTGTTGCGTGTTTGTTTGTCCAGCAATTTGGTGTGGACTTGTTCCTGTTTAAAGTGCTTTATAAATAAAATGGTATGGTATGGTATTAGGCTGTTTATTAATGTAAAGCAGAGCGCTCGTCTGTAGCATCTTAGCTAGTCGTCTGTATTACACGCCGCTAGCTTAGCGCTACTTTTTGTTGTGCTGAACTCTCTAAAATAATTATTAAATCAAGTGTTACTTATGTAGGTAAACGTAGATGTTTTATAACCTGTTAAAATACACCAGAATGCAGGAAATGGCATCTACTTTATTTTAAAATGTTCTGGGGAGGACCCCCAGACCCCCTCATCAATGTGTCCCCCCAACATTATGAATGCTTCTGACGCCAATGCCCACCACGTTGTTCAAGACAAAAACCATAGTCTGCACTGGGGGGCTAAGCACCCCTAAAGGTCAGACTCTAGAATCGCCCCTGCAGTTTCGTCCCTTACAAAACTGACTCCAAGCTGCGGTTCGACTCACATGTTGTTGTTTTTAAACACTCCTGTAAAAACAGACGACATCTGATGTGCTTGTCTCAAACTCCAGTCTTACTCTGTGCACTCGGAGCTGCTGAAACTCGACCGTGTGGATTCAGCGTCGCAGCCGCGCTCGCCATCTTTTCCGTCTTCTCTCTCAACACAGAGTTCTCTTTACAAACGTAGCCGTGCGCGAAGGCCATCGAGTGGTGAACCGTTGTCTTTCACTCGCGAGCGAGCAAACAAACAAACAACTGTAAAAACAGTCATTTGTATATTGTATTCATTTTTAAGCTCACGAGCAGCGATGTGGTTTCGCCATGTTGAAAATACTAGCAAACGAGGGTCACGTGACACGCGACCGTGCAATCTGATTGGCTAGAAAGCACGGTTGCCCCTAACAACGCTGAAGCTTTCCTCATTGACGGGTAAATGAAGTTCTTCTGAGTGAGCTGCTACAAACTCCGTTCCCCTTCCGGAAGTAGCGGAACTGCGTTTTGAGGGCGGAGCCTAAGTTGTTCTGTGGTTCTTCTCACTCATGAAGATCAAACAGACCGTCACTGGTGACGTCATCAACAGCGTTGTTTATGTGACGCGTTGGAAAGCTTTGATCTAAAGCTCATAAATAGACCACCCCAGTGTGTCCCAAACTTATTCCGCAATTTCTTTTGCAAAGCGCACTGGTTTAAGTGTACTTCTGCCAATTGTCTTCAAGCTATTTTCAGATTAAAAAAAAAAATTAGATTGAATTTCAATTACCAAACAACGGGATTCCTTCAACTGGAGCAAAGGTTCTTCGCAGTCCACAGACGCTCGTCACAGCACCACTGCCATGGATGAGATACGGAAACGTTTTCCTTCAAGCGAAGAAATGAAGGGCCTTCGGGTAGCAGCCTGGCTTAGGGACCAGGTGAAAAGTGAAACCGACGAATTAAAAACGTCAGAGGTCAAAACTAAGGCGTTACCAAAGAAGGCAAGGCAAGATGAAACAGACGTCAATACGCAGAAAAGCACAAAGTCTGATCTTGAAAAGACAAATCTGGATCTTCAAGAAGAACTGATGTGCGAAAAGAGGACGACTCAAGACCTTGAGTTTGAAAGTCAGATAAAAATTAAAAATGACTTCATAAAAACGTCAAAGGTCAGAATTAAGGCGTTAACAAAGAAGGCAAGGCTAGATGAAACAGACGTCCATACGCTGAAAAGAATAATGTCTGATCTTAAAAAGATAAATCTGGATCTTCAAGAAGAACTGATGGGCAAAAAGAGGACTCAAACATACCTTCAGTTGGAAAGTCAGATAAAAAGTAAAAAAGACTTCATAAAAACGTCAGAGGTCAGAGTTAAGGAGTTAACAAAGATGGTAAGAAGGCACGTTGAAACAGACGTCCGTACGCTGAAAAGCACAAATCTTGAAAAGACAAATCTGGAACTTCAAGAAGAACTGGCGTGCTATAAGGAAAAGATGACTCAGAAACACCTCGAGTTGGAAAGTCAGCTGAAAAGTAAAAACGACAAATTAAAAACGTCAGAGGTCAGAATTAAGGCGTTAACAGAGAAGGCCAGGCAAGTTGAAACAGACGTCTGTACGCTGAAAAGCAAAAATTCTGATCTTGAAAAGACAAATCTAGAACTTCAAGAAGAACTGGCGTGCTATCGGGAAAAGACGACTCAAAAAAACCTTGAGTTGGAAAAGCACCTGGAAATGTCACGAGAACAGCTGAGAGAAGTCAAACGTCAGAATGCAGAGTTTCTACGTTTGACCGAGGAGTTAAAAAGCTCTCTCAGTGACGCTGAGAAGCAGACTTCAGCGTTGACATCAGAAAATATTGCCTTGAACCTCATTCAAGAACCAGACAAAGCAAAATCTAAATACAGCAGCAAACTTCATAAAATTAGAGCCAATTTTAACGTGTTGCCAAATAAATTCAATGTGGAAATGCTGAAGCAACAACGAACCAACTTAAGTTAATCGACTTTGACACATAATCCTCTGACATGTGCACGGTGACTCTCAGCGAGCAGGTTACCTGGTTCAAATCCCGCTCCGGGGGTTCTTTCTGGCTAGAGTTTGCATGTTATCTCCGTGCATGCATGGGTTTACTCCGGGTACTCCGGTTTCCTCCCACAGAAAAAAAACAAAACATGCATGGGTTTACTCCGGGTACTCCGGTTTCCTCCCACAGAAAAAAAAAAAAGACATTGGCAAAGGATGTCTATATATCCCTGGTGGTCTAGTGGTTAGGATTCGGCGGTATCACCGCCGCGGCCCGGGTTCGATTCCCGGTCAGGGAAAACATCTTTACAGGTCTCCAGCCCTAAATCCTATAGAAAATCTTTGGAGGGAGCTGAAACTCCGTGTTTCACAGCAACAGCCCTATACATATACAGTATATATATATATATATATATATATATACAGTATATATATATATATATATATATAATATATATATATATATATATATAAGTATATATATATATATATATATATATATATATATATACACATATACAGTATAATGAAGATATTGATTTTGCATTTTTTATTTCAGCTTCCAAATTGTTCCACAATCTAATTCCTTGGATCGAGGTTGACCGACCCCTCAATGGTTCTAAATTTCGGTCTCACAAAAATCTCGATTCCCTTTAAATTATAGCAACTTTGACGTTTAAGAAAGTGCGTTAGAATGTTTGGTGGTAATTGATTTATATGAGCTTTGTACAAAACTGAAAGAATATTGTAATCTACTAAATCTTGGCATTTTAATAACTTCAATTTGTAAAATAAAACACTTGATGGGTGACAGTAGTGTTTCCCAGTGATTATTCTTATGGCTCTTTTCTGTAGGACAAAAACCGGCTCGGTAAATGTCTTACATGCTTTACCCCAAACTTCAACACAGTAAATGATGTGAGGGACAATAATTGAGTTGTACAACAAGTACAGAGCTCTATCCTCTAACAATTTCCTAACCTTATACAGAACTGCAATTGATTTAGCTATCCTTTTCTTGACAGAATTGATATGATGTTTCATGTCAATTTGTCATCGATAATGACCCCCAGAAACTTTATTACACTAACTGCAGATTTCCACACCATCAATATTAATTGTAACATCAGCAGATTCCTTTTTTGTACTGAATATCATATACTGTATTCTGATATACAATTTTATATATATATATATATATATATATATATATATATATATATATATATAGAGAGAGAGAGAGAGAGAGAGAGAGAGAGAGAGAGAGAGAGAGAGACAGAGACCCAGCCTCACACGAGGCACCAGAATATGCAGGAGATAAGGGTGTAAATATTGATTATCAATTAGGAGTTATTCTCATAGTTATGCAAATAAATATATTTACCGTATTTTCCAGCCTATAAGTCGCACCGCCCTATAAGTTGCATTGTCCAATTATGTCAAATAAATTGAAAAAAATCCATAAATATGTTGCTTCGCCGTATAAGTCGCAGGGCATGCAAATTATGCAAAAAGGTGTGACTTATAGGCTGGAAAATATGGTAACCTCAGGGTACTGCCGAATGAGAGGAAATAATGTTTCCAATCAGTCTCTTTATTAATAAATCAGTCTCTTTAACCCCAAAATGTGATTATTTTCTCGTGTATAAAGAGAACAAATTTTATCAACACGCATAAAGGCTAAAATAATCACAGATTCACTGGTGAAATTTTGTGTTTTATTACAAAAACAACAATAATCTATGATATGAGTAATAAACATACTGAATATCAAACGACTGAATCTTTGAACCTTTTGAGCTGACATGATTGATAGTACACTGTCTCTTCTAACTGACAAGTCTGACATTAACAGGGATATCTACGATACCCTGACTCAGAGTCCATCTAATTTAAGAGAGGCCAGAGGCCACTCACCGGTGTCAGGACAGCACAAACAGCTTAACGATCTCACAGGCTTGTTAACTAAAAACAGTACTACTATTGGTAACACAGTCTTTCCCTCCTGGCCACCTGATGTTTATCCGAAACCCACCCATCCAAGAGGTGTAAACACTCCCACATCCACGTGCCGTACCTTGCTCCTCTGATCTTCCGCAACCACCTGATGACACAATCTCAGTAGAACCTGTGTTGTCATGTAAAGACATCATTAAATGTCCACTGACATCATCTTTCTACTTTGCATAAAATGTTACAAGATATATATCTTGTATCATTCAACTATGTTCGTTTTTAATAGCAAAATCAGAAATATATCAAAATTTTGCTTTAAAATTGATTTTAAATTTGGCGCCGTGTCGCCTCAGAAAATCCTGGTATTTCCGCATACGTCGTCTGTGACGTAGCGTCAAGAGAATCTACTCAAACGCCCCTACAGCTCTGTATTCTGGCAGTTTATTTTTCGCGTTTTTTTTTTTTTTCTTTCTTGCTGGGTTAGAGGGTGTTACAACCGGGTAGACGTTTGGGCAAAGTGCAGTTTTCACTTAATCCCAGAAATAAGGAAACATGAAGGATTTATCTCTATCGGAGGACTGAGCTTACAGCAGCTCCTTCCTCTGTCTGAGTGTGTAGGATCTGCTGTGGAAGACGTCATGCTCCGATCACCTTTTGTCCGGTAAACAAAATATTCTATATAAATCAATTTGTGAAACAATGTCAGAACAATGTTACAGTATAACAGTCTGTGTGTTGGAGCTGTTTTTTCTTTCTCCACACAGTAAAGTCAAGTCAAAGTCAACTTTATTGTCAGAACTGCAATATGTACAGGACATACACAGAATTGAAATTGTGTTTCTCTCAGTCCCTCGGTGCAACAGTAACTATTTAAACATTGAAACACTGAAACATATAATAATAGACATAAGCATAAAATAGTAAAACTGTAACACTGTCCTGAGTTTTTGCATAGTGGTATAAGAGTATGAAAATTTACACCAACTCTAAAACTAAAACTAAAACACTAAACATTTAATGAACATAATACTGTCCTGAGTTTTTGCATACTAGTATAAAAAAAGTATAAAAAGTATAACTATAAAATAAACTAAAGGTTCTAGCATTGACATTTGCAAAGTGGCAAAGCAGCATATGAGTTAATGTACACAGTATATGTATGAGGTAGTAGTTGGTGTTGTTAGAGGCAAAAGTGGCATATGCAGTAAGGCACATTGGGCATCCTTAAATAAGGCTGGTCAGAGAATACTGTATATGTATTCGCAGTGGTGTAGATATAAAAGTAGTGTAAATGTAAACAGTAGTAATAAATGTAAGCAGTAGTAATAAATGTAAACAGTATTAATAAATGTAAACATTGAATGTAACCAGTAGTATGTAAACAGAGAATGTAAACAGTAATGTAAACAGAGAATGTAAACAGTATTATGACTATAGGCAGTGATGTAATACAAACATTAGTGCAAATATGAGAAGTAGTGCAAACTGAATGAGCACATGACCGAGAGTTTAGTGAATAACCCGTTTGATGACACAGAGTCCAGTGTTAAAATCTTTGTGTTGTGTGGTAATGTGTGAGAAAGTTTTTAGTGTTAAGGCAGTTCAAATGGGAGGGGGGGCAGAGCAGGCAGAGTGTTTAGCATCCTGACTGCCTGATGAACAGAGCTGTCTCTCAGTCTGCTGGTTCGAGCCTGGAGACTCCTCAGTCTCCTCCCTGATGGCAGCAGTCTGAAGCAGCTGTGTAGTGGGTGTGTGGGATCACCTGCCATGCAGAGGGCTTTCCGAGTGAGGCGGTTGCTGTGTAAGTCCTGCAGTGAGGGGAAGGAGGTGCCGACGATCTTCTCAGCTGCTCTCACGATGCGCTGGAGGCTCTTGCGGCAGGATGCAGTACATGCACCAAACCACACAGTGATGCAGCTGGTCAGGACACTTTCTATGGCACCTCTGTAGAAGGTGCACATGATGGGGGTTGAAGCTCCAGCCCTTTTCAGCTTGCGGAGAAAGTAGAGACGCTGGTGAGCCTTCTTGGCCAGTGATGCAGTGTTCCTGCTCCAGGACAGGTCCTCTGAGACGTGCACTCCGAGGAACTTGGTGCTGTCTACTCTCTCCACTGCGGTGCTGTTGATGGTCAGAGGGGCATGTTGGGCATCCCTCTTCCTGAAGTCCACAAAGGCTCCAGTATAGCTCTGCGTTCGACCGACGCCGGTCCGTGCGCGCGTTCTGTGCGCAGGCAGTTCACTCCCATAGCTCAGCGAGAGAATCCAGCATTCTCGCACCAAATTCTTGACGTCATTTGAGCAGATGCAGGGCAGAGCGTTTACCTACGGGACAAATTGAGGTCGCTGATTGGTCATTTGCTGACACGCCTACTGAATTGATTGACAGGTCGGGTGGGAAAAAAAGGTGAGAGCGGCAGCTTCTGTCACAGCGGTGTTCTGTGTTTATATATTTATAAAAAGTTCTAAAAAATAAACTAAAAACAGGGAGCGCTGGTCCTGTTGCCCACACATCAGACCATTACACCAGGAAATCTGCAGAACCTCGCGCAGCCACGTTGGACTTGAGTTTAATTCATTTGTGACAAATTCATTCATTTCTCATCATTTCAGTCATGGAGTCAACGGAGGAGGAAGCGATCACTTGACTTTTGGCAACAACAAAAAAAGGCCAGATCAGGGATGAAGAAGGGGAATTTAATACATTTGTGTCACATACAAAACAGTCCAGCGCCGGGCAGTTTATTGTGTGACAACTCGCTTGCGTTCGCGGTCGTAAAATTTGAGCTTGGAGCGTTCGTGCCCGCGTTCGAACGCTTGTGCCTCTGCGTTCGAACGGCGTCGAGCGGCGTTC
>JBBPBX010027088.1:22492-37569 GCA_038048925.1 Garcialebias charrua
AGAGTCAGAGACAGAGACAAGAGACAGAGTCAGAGACAGAGTCAAGACAAGACAGAGTCAGAGACAGAGTCAAGAGACAGAGTCAGAGACAGAGTCAAAGACAAGAGTCAGAGACAGAGTCAAGACAAGAGTCAGAGACAGAGTCAAAGACAAGAGTCAGAGACAGAGTCAGAGACAAGAGTCAGAGACAGAGTCAGAGACAAGAGTCCGAGACAGAGTCAAAGACAAGAGTCAGAGACAGAGTCAAAGACAAGAGAGAGGGTCAGAGACGTAGTCAGAGAGAGAGATAGAGTCAGAGACAGAGACAGAGTCAGAGACAGAGTCAGAGACAAGAGACAGAGTCAGAGACAGAGTCAGAGACAAGAGAGAGGGTCAGAGACAGAGTCAGAGGGAGAGACAGAGTCAGAGAGACAGATAGAGTCAGAGACAGTCAGAGACAAGAGAGTCAGAGACAAGAGAAGAGTCAGAGACAAGAGATAGAGTCAGAGAGAGAGATAGAGACAGAGACAGAGACAGAGACAAGAGTCGGAGACAGAGTCAAAGACAAGAGTCAGAGACAAAGTCAGAGACAGAGACAAGAGTCAGAGACAGAGTCAAAGACAAGAGTCAGAGACAAGAGTCAGAGACAAGTGAGAGAGTCAGAGACAGAGATAGAGTCAGAGACAGAGTCAGAGACAAGAGAGAGAGAGTATAAGACACAGTCAGTCAGAGACAAGAGTCAGAGACAAGAGACAGAGTCAAAGACAGAGTCAAAGAGAGAAAGATAGAGTAGGAGACAGAGTCAGAGACAAGAGAGAGAGAGTATAAGACACAGTCAGAGTCAGAGACAAGAGTCAGAGACAAGAGTCTGAGACAGAGTCAGAGACAAGAGTCATAGACAAGAGTCAGAGACAGAGTCAAAGACAAGAGTCAGAGACAGAGTCAGAGACAAGAGTCAGAGACAAGAGTCAGAGACAGAGTCAAAGACAAGAGTCAGAGACAAGAGTCAGAGACAGAGTCAAGAGACAAGAGTCAGAGACAGAGTCAGAGACAAGAGTCAGAGACAAGAGTCAGAGACAGAGTCAGAGACAGAGTCATAGACAAGAGAGAGTCAGAGACAGAGTCAAAGACAAGAGTCAGAGACAAGAGTCAGAGACAGAGTCAGAGACAAGAGTCAAAGACAGAGTCAAAGACAAGAGTCAGAGACAAGAGTCAGAGACAGAGTCAAAGACAAGAGTCAGAGACAGAGTCAGAGACAGAGTCAGAGACAGAGTCAAAGACAAGAGTCAGAAACAGAGTCAGAGACAGAGTCAGAGACAGAGTCAGAGACAAGAGTCAGAAACAGAGTCAGAGACAGAGTCAGAGACAGAGTCAAAGACAAGAGTCAGAGACAGAGTCAGAGACAGAGTCAGAGACAGAGTCAGAGACAGAGTCAAAGACAAGAGTCAGAGACAGAGTCAGAGACAGAGTCAGAGACAGAGTCAGAGACAGAGTCAGAGACAGAGTCAGAGACAGAGTCAGAGACAGAGTCAGAGACAGAGTCAGAGACAGAGTCAGAGACAGAAGAGAGTCAGAGACAGAGTCAAAGACAAGAGTCAGAGACAGAGTCAAAGACAAGAGTCAGAGACAGAGTCAAAGACAAGAGTCAGAGACAGAGTCAAAGACAAGAGTCAGAGACAGAGTCAAAGACAAGAGTCAGAGACAGAGTCAAAGACAAGAGTCAGAGACAGAGTCAAAGACAAGAGTCAGAGACAGAGTCAAAGACAAGAGTCAGAGACAGAGTCAAAGACAAGAGTCAGAGACAGAGTCAAAGACAAGAGAGAGATCAGAGACAGAGTCATAGACAAGAGTCAGAGACAGAGTCAAAGACAAGAGTCAGAGACAGAGTCAAAGACAAGAGTCAGAGACAGAGTCAAAGACAAGAGAGATAGTCAGAGACAGAGTCAGAGACAAGAGTCAGAGACAGAGTCAAAGACTAGAGAGAGAGATAGAGACAGAGTCAAAGACATTAGTCAGAGAGAGAGTCATAGACAAGAGAGAGAGAGTCAGAGACAGAGTCAAAGACAAGAGTCAGAGACAGAGTCAAAGACAAGAGAGAGGGTCAGAGACAGAGTCAAAGACAAGAGTCAGAGACAGAGTCAAAGACAAGAGGGTCAGAGACAGAGTCAAAGACAAGAGTCAGAGACAGAGTCAGAGACAAGAGTCCGAGACAGAGTCAAAGACAAGAGTCAGAGACAGAGTCAAAGACAAGAGAGAGGGTCAGAGACGTAGTCAGAGAGAGAGATAGAGTCAGAGACAGAGACAGAGTCAGAGACAGAGTCAGAGACAAGAGACAGAGTCAGAGACAGAGTCAGAGACAAGAGAGAGGGTCAGAGACAGAGTCAGAGGGAGAGACAGAGTCAGAGAGACAGATAGAGTCAGAGACAGTCAGAGACAAGAGAGTCAGAGACAAGAGAAGAGTCAGAGACAAGAGAAGAGTCAGAGACAAGAGATAGAGTCAGAGAGAGAGATAGAGACAGAGACAGAGACAGAGACAAGAGTCGGAGACAGAGTCAAAGACAAGAGTCAGAGACAAAGTCAGAGACAGAGACAAGAGTCAGAGACAGAGTCAAAGACAAGAGTCAGAGACAAGAGTCAGAGACAAGTGAGAGAGTCAGAGACAGAGATAGAGTCAGAGACAGAGTCAGAGACAAGAGAGAGAGAGTATAAGACACAGTCAGTCAGAGACAAGAGTCAGAGACAAGAGACAGAGTCAAAGACAGAGTCAAAGAGAGAAAGATAGAGTAGGAGACAGAGTCAGAGACAAGAGAGAGAGAGTATAAGACACAGTCAGAGTCAGAGACAAGAGTCAGAGACAAGAGTCTGAGACAGAGTCAGAGACAAGAGTTGAAAGAGTCATAGACAAGAAAGAGTCAGAGACAGAGTCAGAGACAGAGTCAGAGACAGAGTCAGAGACAGAGTCAAGACAAGAGAGAGAGTCAGAGACAGAGTCAAAGACAAGAGTCAGAGACAAGAGTCAGAGACAGAGTCAGAGACAAGAGTCAAAGACAGAGTCATAGACAGAGTCATAGACAAGAGAGAGAGTCAGAGACAGAGTCAAAGACAAGAGTCAGAGACAAGAGTCAGAGACAGAGTCAAAGACAAGAGTCAGAGACAGAGTCAAAGACAAGAGTCAGAGACAGAGTCAGAGACAGAGTCAGAGACAGAGTCATAGACAAGAGAGAGAGTCAGAGACAGAGTCAAAGACAAGAGTCAGAGACAAGAGTCAGAGACAGAGTCAGAGACAAGAGTCAGAGACAGAGTCAAAGACAAGAGTCAGAGACAGAGTCAAAGACAAGAGTCAGAGACAGAGTCAAAGACAAGAGTCAGAGACAGAGTCAAAGACAAGAGTCAGAGACAGAGTCAAAGACAAGAGTCAGAGACAGAGTCAAAGACAAGAGTCAGAAGACAAGAGTCAGAGACAGAGTCAAAGACAGAGTCAAAGACAAGAGTCAGAGACAAGAGTCAAAGACAAGAGTCAGAGACAAGAGTCAGAGACAAGAGTCAGAGACAGAGTCAAAGACAAGAGTCAGAGACAGAGTCAAAGACAAGAGTCAGAGACAAGAGTCAGAGACAGAGTCAGAGACAGAGTCATAGACAAATGAGAGAGTCAGAGACAGAGTCAAAGACAAGAGTCAGAGACAAGAGTCAGAGACAGAGTCAGAGACAAGAGTCAAAGACAGAGTCAAAGACAAGAGTCAGAGACAAGAGTCAAAGACAGAGTCAAAGACAAGAGTCAGAGACAAGAGTCAGAGACAGAGTCAGAGACAAGAGTCAGAGACAAGAGTCAGAGACAGAGTCAGAGACAAGAGTCAGAGACAAGAGTCAGAGACAGAGTCAGAGACAAGAGTGAGCAGAGACAGAGTCAGAGACAGAGTCAGAGACAGAGTCAAAGACAAGAGTCAGAGACAGAGTCAAAGACAAGAGAGAGAGTCAGAGACAGAGTCAAAGACAAGAGTCAGAGACAAGAGTCAAAGACAAGAGTCAGAGACAGAGTCAAAGACAAGAGAGAGATCAGAGACAGAGTCAAAGACAAGAGTCAGAGACAGAGTCAAAGACAAGAGTCAGAGACAGAGTCAAAGACAAGAGTCAGAGACAGAGTCAAAGACAAGAGTCAGAGACAGAGTCAGAGACAAGAGTCAGAGACAGAGTCAAAGACAAGAGTCAGAGACAGAGTCAAAGACAAGAGAGAGATACAGAGACAGAGTCATAGACAAGAGTCAGAGACAGAGTCAAAGACAAGAGTCAGAGACAGAGTCAAAGACAAGAGTCAGAGACAGAGTCAAAGACAAGAGAGATAGTCAGAGACAGAGTCAGAGACAAGAGTCAGAGACAGAGTCAAAGACTAGAGAGAGAGATAGAGACAGAGTCAAAGACATTAGTCAGAGAGAGAGTCATAGACAAGAGAGAGAGAGTCAGAGACAGAGTCAAAGACAAGAGTCAGAGACAGAGTCAGAGACAAGAGTCAAAGACAAGAGTCAGAGACAGAGTCATAGACAAGAGAGAGAGTCAGAGACAGAGACAAGAGTCAGAGACAGAGTCAGAGACAAGAGTCAGAGACAGAGTCAGAGACAAGAGTCAAAGACAAGAGTCAGAGACAGAGTCATAGACAAGAGAGAGAGTCAGTGACAGAGACAGAGTCAGAGACAAGAGTCAGAGACAGAGTCAAAGACAAGAGTCAGAGACAGAGTCAAAGACAAGAGTCAGAGACAGAGTCAAAGACAAGAGTCAGAAACAGAGTCAGACAGAGTCAGAGTCAGAGACTAGAGACAGAGACAGAGTCAAAGACAAGAGTCAGAGACAGAGTCAAAGACAAGATTCAGAGACAGAGTCAAAGACAAGAGAGAGAGTCAGAGCCAGAGTCAGAGCCAGAGTCAGAGACAAGAGTCAGAGACAGAGTCAGAGACAGAGTCAAAGACAAGAGTCAGAGACAGAGTCAAAGACAAGAGTCAGAGACAGAGTCAGAGACAAGAGTCAGAGACAAGAGTCAGAGACAAGAGTCAGAGACAAGAGAGAGGGTCAGAGACGTAGTCAGAGAGAGAGATAGAGTCAGAGACAGAGACAGAGTCAGAGACAGAGTCAGAGACAAGAGACAGAGTCAGAGACAGAGTCAGAGACAAGAGAGAGGGTCAGAGACAGAGTCAGAGAGACAGATAGAGTCAGAGACAAGAGAGTCAGAGACAAGAGAAGAGTCAGAGAAAAGAGAAGAGTCAGAGACAAGAGATAGAGTCAGAGAGAGAGATAGAGACAGAGACAGAGACAGAGACAGAGACAGAGACAAGAGTCAGAGACAGAGTCAAAGACAAGAGTCAGAGACAAAGTCAGAGACAAGTGAGAGAGTCAGAGACAGAGATAGAGTCAGAGACAGAGTCAGAGACAAGAGAGAGAGAGTATAAGACACAGTCAGTCAGAGACAAGAGTCAGAGACAAGAGACAGAGTCAAAGACAGAGTCAAAGAGAGAAAGATAGAGTAGGAGACAGAGTCAGAGACAAGAGAGAGAGAGTATAAGACACAGTCAGAGTCAGAGACAAGAGTCAGAGACAAGAGTCTGAGACAGAGTCAGAGACAAGAGTCATAGACAAGAGTCAGAGACAGAGTCAAAGACAAGAGTCAGAGACAAGAGTCAGAGACAAGAGTCAAAGACAAGAGTCAGAGACAGAGTCAGACAGAGTCAAAGACAAGAGTCAGAAACAGAGTCAAAGACAAGAGTCAGAGACAGAGTCAAAGACAAGAGAGAGCGTCAGATACAGAGTCAGAGACAAGAGTCAGAGACAGAGTCATAGACAAGAGAGAGAGTCACAGACAGAGAGAGAGAGTCACAGACAGAGAGAGAGAGTCACAGACAGAGAGAGAGAGTCACAGACAGAGAGAGAGAGTCACAGACAGAGAGAGAGAGTCACAGACAGAGTCATAGACAAGAGAGAGAGTCACAGACAGAGAGAGAGAGTCACAGACAGAGTCAAAGACAAGAGTCAGAGTCAGAGTCAAAGACAAGAGTTAGAGACAAGAGTCAGAGACAAGAGTCAAAGAAAAGAGTCAGAGACAGAGTAAAAGACAAGAGTCAGAGACAGAGTCAAAGACAAGAGTCAGAAACAAAGTCAAAGACAAGAGTCAGAGACAGAGTCAAAGACAAGAGAGAGCGTCAGAGACAGAGTCAGAGACAAGAGTCAGAGACAGAGTCAGAGACAAGAGTCAAAGACAAGAGTCAGAGACAGAGTCATAGACAAGAGAGAGAGTCAGAGACAGAGACAAGAGTCAGAGACAAGAGTCAGAGACAGAGTCAGAGACAAGAGTCAAAGACAAGAGTCAGAGACAGAGTCATAGACAAGAGAGAGAGTCAGAGACAGAGACAAGAGTCAGAGACAGAGTCAGAGACAAGAGTCAGAGACAGAGTCAGAGACAAGAGTCAAAGACAAGAGTCAGAGACAGAGTCATAGACAAGAGAGAGAGTCAGAGACAGAGACAAGAGTCAGAGACAGAGTCAGAGACAAGAGTGAGAGAGTCAGAGACAGAGATAGAGTCAGAGACAGAGTCAGAGACAAGAGAGAGAGAGTATAAGACACAGTCAGTCAGAGACAAGAGTCAGAGACAAGAGACAGAGTCAAAGACAGAGTCAAAGAGAGAAAGATAGAGTAGGAGACAGAGTCAGAGACAAGAGAGAGAGAGTATAAGACACAGTCAGAGTCAGAGACAAGAGTCAGAGACAAGAGTCTGAGACAGAGTCAGAGACAAGAGTCATAGACAAGAGTCAGAGACAGAGTCAAAGACAAGAGTCAGAGACAAGAGTCAGAGACAAGAGTCAAAGACAAGAGTCAGAGACAGAGTCAAAGACAAGAGTCAGAGTCAGAGTCAAAGACAAGAGTCAGAGACAAGAGTCAGAGACAAGAGTCAAAGACAAGAGTCAGAGACAGAGTCAAAGACAAGAGTCAGAAACAGAGTCAAAGACAAGAGTCAGAGACAGAGTCAAAGACAAGAGTCAGAGACAGAGTCAAAGACAAGAGTCAGAGACAGAGTCAAAGACAAGAGTCAGAAACAGAGTCAAAGACAAGAGTCAGAGACAGAGTCAAAGACAAGAGAGAGCGTCAGAGACAGAGTCAGAGACAGAGTCAGAGACAGAGTCTGAGACAGAGTCAAAGACAAGAGTCAGAGACAGAGTCAAAGACAAGAGTCAGAAACAAAGTCAAAGACAAGAGTCAGAGACAGAGTCAAAGACAAGAGAGAGCGTCAGATACAGAGTCAGAGACAAGAGTCAGAGACAGAGTCAGAGACAAGAGTCAAAGACAAGAGTCAGAGACAGAGTCATAGACAAGAGAGAGAGTCAGAGACAGAGACAAGAGTCAGAGACAGAGTCAGAGACAAGAGTCAGAGACAGAGTCAGAGACAAGAGTCAAAGACAAGAGTCAGAGACAGAGTCATAGACAAGAGAGAGAGTCAGAAACAGAGACAAGAGTCAGAGACAGAGTCAAAGACAAGAGTCAGAGACAGAGTCATAGACAAGAGAGAGAGTCAGAGACAGAGACAGAGTCAGAGACAAGAGTCAGAGACAGAGTCAAAGACAAGAGTCAGAGACAGAGTCAAAGACAAGAGTCAGAGACAGAGTCAAAGACAAGAGTCAGAAACAGAGTNAGACAGAGTCAGAGACAAGAGAGAGAGAGAGAGTATAAGACACAGTCAGAGTCAGAGACAAGAGTCAGAGACAAGAGTCTGAGACAGAGTCAGAGACAAGAGTCATAGACAAGAGTCAGAGACAGAGTCAAAGACAAGAGTCAGAGACAGAGTCAAAGACAAGAGTCAGAGACAGAGTCAAAGACAAGAGTCAGAGACAGAGTCAAAGACAAGAGTCAGAGACAGAGTCAAAGACAAGAGAGAGATATAGAGACAGAGATAGAGTCAGAGTCAGAGTAGAAGACAAGAGTCAGAGACAGAGTCAGAGACAAGTGAGAGAGTCAGAGACAGAGATAGAGTCAGAGTCAGAGACAGAGTCAGAGACAGAGTCAGAGACAAGTGAGAGAGTCAAAGACAGAGATAGAGTCAGAGACAGAGATAGAGTCAGAGACAGAGTCAGAGACAAGTGAGAGAGTCAGAGACAAGAGAGAGAGTCAGAGACAGAGATAGAGTCAGAGACAGAGTCAGAGACAAGAGAGAGAGAGTATAAGACACAGTCAGTCAGAGACAAGAGTCAGAGACAAGAGACAGAGTCAAAGACAGAGTCAAAGAGAGAAAGATAGAGTAGGAGACAGAGTCAGAGACAAGAGAGAGAGAGTATAAGACACAGTCAGAGTCAGAGACAAGAGTCAGAGACAAGAGTCTGAGACAGAGTCAGAGACAAGAGTCATAGACAAGAGTCAGAGACAGAGTCAAAGACAAGAGTCAGAGACAAGAGTCAGAGACAAGAGTCAAAGACAAGAGTCAGAGACAGAGTCAAAGACAAGAGAGAGATATAGAGACAATGTCAAAGACAAGAATCAGAGACAGAGTCAAAGACAAGAGTCAGAGACAGAATCAAAGACAAGAGAGAGGGTCAGAGACGGAGTCAGAGAGAGAGATAGAGTCAGAGACAGAGACAGAGTCAGAGACAGAGTCAGAGACAAGAGACAGAGTCAGAGACAAGAGAGAGGGTCAGAGTCAGAGTCAGAGGGAGAGACAGAGTCAGAGAGACAGATAGAGTCAGAGACAGAGTCAGAGACAAGAGAGTCAGAGACAAGAGAAGAGTCAGAGACAAGAGAAGAGTCAGAGACAAGAGATAGAGTCAGAGAGAGAGATAGAGACAGAGACAGAGACAAGAGTCGGAGACAGAGTCAAAGACAAGAGTCAGAGACAAAGTCAGAGACAGAGACAAGAGTCAGAGACAGAGTCAAAGACAAGAGTCAGAGACAGAGTCAAAGACAAAAGTCAGAGGCAGAGTCAAAGACAAGAGTCAGAGACAGAGTCAAAGACAAGAGTCAGAGACAGAGTCAAAGACAAGAGTCAGAGACAGAGTCAAAGACAAGAGAGAGCGTCAGATACAGAGTCAGAGACAAGAGTCAGAGACAGAGTCATAGACAAGAGAGAGAGTCACAGACAGAGAGAGAGTCAAAGACAGAGTCAGAGACAAGAGTTAGAGACAGAGTCAAAGACAAGAGTCAGAGACAGAGTCATAGACAAGAGAGAGAGTCAGAATCAAAGACAAGAGTCAGAGACAGAGCCATAGACAAGAGTCAAAGACAAGAGTCAGAGACAGAGTCATAGACAAGAGTCATAGACAAGAGTCAGAGACAGAGTCAAAGACAAGAGTCAGAGACAGATTCAAAGACAAGAGTCAGAGACAGATTCAAAGACAAGAGTCAGAGACAGAGTCAAAGACAAGAGTCAGAGACAGAGTCAAAGACAAGAGTCAGAGACATTTCAGAGACAAGAGTCAGAGACAGAGTCAGAGACAAGAGTCAGAGACAGAGTCAAAGACAAGAGTCAGAGACAGAGTCAAAGACAAGAGAGAGAGAGAGTCAGAGACAGAGTCAGAGACAAGAGACAGAGTCAAAGACAAGAGTCAGAGACAGAGTCATAGACAAGAGTCAGAGACAGAGTCAAAGACAAGAGTCAGAGACAAGAGAGAGAGTCAGAGACAGAGTCAGAGACAGAGTCAGAGCCAGAGTCAGAGACAAGAGTCAGAGACAGAGTCAAAGACAAGAGTCAGAGACAGAGTCAGAGACAAGAGTCAGAGACAGAGTCAAAGACAAGAGTCAGAGACAAGAGAGAGAGTCAGAGACAGAGTCAGAGACAAGAGTCAGAGACAGAGTCAAAGACAAGAGAGAGAGAGTCAGAGACAAGAGTCAGAGACAAGAGACAGAGTCAAAGACAGAGTCAAAGAGAGAAAGATAGAGTAGGAGACAGAGTCAGAGACAAGAGAGAGAGAGTATAAGACACAGTCAGAGTCAGAGACAAGAGTCAGAGACAAGAGTCTGAGACAGAGTCAGAGACAAGAGTCATAGACAAGAGTCAGAGACAGAGTCAAAGACAAGAGTCAGAGACAAGTCAGAGACAGAGTCAGAGACAGAGTCAGAGACAGAGTCAAAGACAAGAGTCAGAAACAGAGTCAAAGACAAGAGTCAGAGACAGAGTCAAAGACAAGAGAGAGCGTCAGATACAGAGTCAGAGACAAGAGTCAGAGACAGAGTCATAGACAAGAGAGAGAGTCACAGACAGAGAGAGAGTCACAGACAGAGTCAGAGACAAGAGTTAGAGACAGAGTCAGAGACAAGAGTCAAAGACAAGAGTCAGAGACAGAGTCATAGACAAGAGAGAGAGTCAGAATCAAAGACAAGAGTCAGAGACAGAGTCAAAGACAAGAGTCAGAGACAGAGTCATAGACAAGAGTCAGAGACAAGAGTCAGAGACAGAGTCAAAGACAAGAGTCAGAGACAGATTCAAAGACAAGAGTCAGAGACAGAGTCAAAGACAAGAGAGATAGTCAGAGACATTTCAGAGACAAGAGTCAGAGACAGAGTCAGAGACAAGAGTCAGAGACAGAGTCAAAGACAAGAGTCAGAGACAGAGTCAAAGACAAGAGAGAGAGAGAGTCAGAGCCAGAGTCAGAGCCAGAGTCATAGACAAGAGACAGAGTCAAAGACAAGAGAGAGAGAGAGTCAGAGACAGAGTCAGAGACAAGAGACAGAGTCAAAGACAAGAGTCAGAGACAGAGTCATAGACAAGAGTCAGAGACAGAGTCAAAGACAAGAGAGATAGTCAGAGACAGAGTCAGAGCCAGAGTCAGAGACAAGAGTCAGAGACAGAGTCAAAGACAAGAGTCAGAGACAGAGTCAGAGACAAGAGTCAGAGACAGAGTCAAAGACAAGAGTCAGAGACAAGGGAGAGAGTCAGAGACAGAGTCAGAGACAAGAGTCAGAGACAGAGTCAAAGACAAGAGAGAGAGAGTCAGAGACAAGAGTCAGAGACAAGAGACAGAGTCATAGACAGAGTCAAAGAGAGAAAGATAGAGTAGGAGACAGAGTCAGAGACAAGAGAGAGAGAGTATAAGACACAGTCAGAGTCAGAGACAAGAGTCAGAGACAAGAGTCTGAGACAGAGTCAGAGACAAGAGTCATAGACAAGAGTCAGAGACAGAGTCAAAGACAAGAGTCAGAGACAAGTCAGAGACAGAGTCAGAGACAGAGTCAGAGACAGAGTCAAAGACAAGAGTCAGAGACAGAGTCAGAGACAGAGTCAGAGACAGAGTCAGAGACAGAGTCAAAGACAAGAGTCAGAGACAGAGTCAGAGACAGAGTCAGAGACAGAGTCAGAGACAGAGTCAGAGACAGAGTCAGAGACAAGAGTCATAGACAAGAGTCAGAGACAGAGTCAAAGACAAGAGTCAGAGACAAGAGTCAGGGACAAGAGTCAGAGACAAGAGTCAGAGACAGAGTCAGAGACAGAGTCAAAGACAAGAGTCAGAGACAAGAGTCAGAGACAGAGTCAGAGACAGAGTCAAAGACAAGAGTCAGAGACAGAGTCAGAGACAGAGTCAGAGACAGAGTCAAAGATAAGAGTCAGAGACAGAGTCAGAGACAGAGTCAAAGACAAGAGTCAGAGACAAGAGTCAGAGACAGAGACAAAGACAAGAGTCAGAGACAAGAGTCAGAGACAAGAGTCAAAGACAAGAGTCAGAGACAGAGTCAAAGACAAGAGTCAGAGACAGAGTCAAAGACAAGAGTCAGAGACCGAGTCAAAGACAAGAGTCAGAGACAGAGTCAAAGACAAGAGTCAGAGACAAGAGTCAGAGACAAGAGTCAGAGAAAGAGACAAAGACAAGAGTCAGAGACAAGAGTCAGAGACAAGAGTCAAAGACAAGAGTCAGAGACAGAGTCAAAGACAAGAGTCAGAGACAGAGTCAAAGACAAGAGTCAGAGACCGAGTCAAAGACAAGAGTCAGAGACAGAGTCAAAGACAAGAGTCAGAGACAAGAGTCAGAGACAAGAGTCAAAGACAAGAGTCAGAGACAGAGTCAAAGACAAGAGTCAGAGACAAGAGTCAGAGACAAGAGTCAAAGACAAGAGTCAGAGACAAGAGTCAAAGACAAGAGTCAGAAACAGAGTCAAAGACAAGAGAGAGCGTCAGATACAGAGTCAGAGACAAGAGTCAAAGACAAGAGTCAGAGACAGAGTCAAAGACAAGAGAGAGCGTCAGATACAGAGTCAGAGACAAGAGTCAAAGACAAGAGTCAGAGACAGAGTCAAAGACAAGAGAGAGCGTCAGATACAGAGTCAGAGACAAGAGTCAGAGACAGAGTCATAGACAAGAGAGAGAGTCACAGACAGAGTCAGAGACAAGAGTCACAGACAGAGTCAGAGACAAGAGTCAAAGACAAGAGTCAGAAACAGAGTCAAAGACAAGAGAGAGCGTCAGATACAGAGTCAGAGACAAGAGTCAAAGACAAGAGTCAGAGACAGAGTCAAAGACAAGAGAGAGCGTCAGATACAGAGTCAGAGACAAGAGTCAGAGACAGAGTCATAGACAAGAGAGAGAGTCACAGACAGAGAGAGAGAGTCACAGACAGAGTCAGAGACAAGAGTTAGAGACAGAGTCAGAGACAAGAGAGAGAGTCAGAGTCAAAGACAAGAGTCAGAGACAGAGTCAAAGACAAGAGTCAGAGGCAGAGTCATAGACAAGAGAGAGAGTCAGAGTCAAAGACAAGAGTCAGAGACAGAGTCAAAGACAAGAGTCAGAGGCAGAGTCATAGACAAGAGTCATAGACAGAGTCATAGACAAGAGAGAGAGTCAGAGTCAAAGACAAGAGTCAGAGACAGAGTCAAAGACAAGAGTCAGAGGCAGAGTCATAGACAAGAGTCATAGACAAGAGTCAGAGACAGAGTCAAAGACAAGAGTCAGAGACAAGGGTAAAAGACAAGAGTCAGAGACAAGAGTCAAAGACAGGAGTCAGAGACAGATTCAAAGACAAGAGTCAGAGACAGAGTCAAAGACAAGAGAGATAGTCAGAGACATTTCAGAGACAAGAGTCAGAGACAGAGTCAAAGACAAGAGTCAGAGACAGAGTCAAAGACTAGAGAGAGAGTCAGAGACAGAGTCAGAGACAAGAGTCAGAGACAGAGTCAGAGACAAGAGTCAAAGACAAGAGTCAGAGACAAGAGAGAGAGTCAGAGAAAGAGTCAGATACAAGAGTCAGAGACAGAGTCAAAGACAAGAGTCAGAGACAGAGTCAAAGACAAGAGTCATAGACAAGAGAGAGAGTCAGAGACAGAGTCAGAGACAAGAGTCAGAGACAGAGTCAAAGACAAGAGTCAGAGACAGAGTCAAAGACAAGAGAGAGAGAGTCAGAGACAGAGTCAGAGCCAGAGTCAGGGACAAGAGTCAGAGACAGAGTCAAAGACAAGAGTCAGAGACAGAGTCAAAGACAAGAGTCAGAGACAGAGTCAAAGACAAGAGTCAGAGAGTCAAAGAGTCAGAGACAGAGTCAGAGACAAGAGTCAGAGACAGAGTTAGAGACAGAGTCAAAGACAAGAGTCAGAGACAGAGTCAAAGACAAGAGTCAGAGACAGAGTCAGAGACAAGAGTCAGAGACAGAGTCAAAGACAAGAGTCAGAGACACAGTCAAAGACAAGAGAGAGATATAGAGACAGAGTCAAAGACAAGAGTCAGAGACAGTCATAGACAAGAGAGAGAGTCAGAGACAGAGTCAGAGACAAGAGTCAGAGACAGAGCCAAAGACAAGAGTCAGAGACAGAGTCAAAGACAAGAGACAGAGTCAAAGACAAGAGTCAGAGACAGATTCAAAGACAAGAGTCAGAGACAAGAGTCAGAGACAAGAGTCAGAGACAGAGTCAATGACAAGAGTCAGAGACAGAGTCAGAGACAAGAGTCAGAGACAGAGTCAATGACAAGAGTCAGAGACAGAGTCAAAGACAAGAGAGAGATACAGAGACAGAGTCATAGACAAGAGTCAGAGACAGAGTCAAAGACAAGAGTCAGAGACAAGGGTAAAAGACAAGAATCAGAGACAAGAGTCAAAGACAAGAGTCAGAGACAGAGTCAAAGACAAGAGTCAAAGACAAGAGTCAGAGACAGAGTCAAAGACAAGAGTCAGAGACAGAGTCAGAGAGACAAGAGTCAGAGACAGAGTCAAAGACAAGAGAGATAGTCAGAGACAGAGTCAGAGACAAGAGTCAGAGACAGAGTCAAAGACTAGAGAGAGATATAGAGACAGAGTCAAAGACAATAGTCAGAGACAGAGTCAGAGCCAGAGTCAGAGACAAGAGTCAGAGACAGAGTCAAAGAGTCAGAGACAGAGTCAGAGACAAGAGTCAGAGACAGAGTTAGAGACAGAGTCAAAGACAAGAGTCAGAGACAGAGTCAAAGACAAGAGTCAGAGACAGAGTCAGAGACAAGAGTCAGAGACAGAGTCAAAGACAAGAGTCAGAGACACAGTCAAAGACAAGAGAGAGATATAGAGACAGAGTCAAAGACAAGAGTCAGAGACAGTCATAGACAAGAGAGAGAGTCAGAGACAGAGTCAGAGACAAGAGTCAGAGACAGAGCCAAAGACAAGAGTCAGAGACAGAGTCAAAGACAAGAGTCAGAGACAGAGTCAAAGACAAGAGTCAGAGACAGAGTCAAAGACAAGAGTCAGAAACAGAGTCAAAGACAAGAGTCAGAGACAGAGTCAAAGACAAGAGTCAGAAACAGAGTCAGAGACAAGAGTCAGAGACAGAGTCAAAGACAAGAGTCAGAAACAGAGTCAAAGACAAGAGTCAGAGACAGAGTCAAAGACAAGAGTCAGAAACAGAGTCAGAGACAAGAGTCAGAGACAGAGTCAAAGACAAGAGTCAGAAACAGAGTCAAAGACAAGAGTCAGAGACAGAGTCAAAGACAAGAGTCAGAAACAGAGTCAGAGACAAGAGTCAGAGACAGAGTCAGAGACAAGAGTCAAAGACAGGAGTCAGAGACAGAGTCAGAGACAAGAGTCAGAGACAGAGTCAAAGACAAGAGTCAGAGACAAGAGAGAGAGTCAGAGACAGAGTCAGAGACAAGAGTCAGAGACAGAGTCAAAGACAAGAGTCAGAGACAGAGT
>JBBPBX010027089.1:9123-37569 GCA_038048925.1 Garcialebias charrua
AGGAGGTGGAACACCTGGAGAGCTGGTGCAAAGAGAATAATCTTCACATGAATGTGAAGAAGACAAAGGAGATGATTGTGGACTTCAGAAGGAACAAACACACCCATGCCCCACTGAAAATAGGTGGGTCTGCAGTGGAAGTGGTCTCCAGCTACAAATACTTGGGTGTACACATGAATGATAACCTCAGCTGGAGCAACAACACCACCAGCCTGATCAAGAAAGGTCATCAGAGACTCTACTTCCTCAGACGGCTGAGACGTGCTGGTCTGAGCAGCCCAGTTCTCACCTCGTTCTACAGGTGTGCAGTGGAGAGCGTCCTGTGCTCCAGCATCAACGTGTGGCATGGAGGCTGCACAGTTGAAGAGAGGAAAGCTCTACAGAGAGTGGTGAAGGCTGCACAGAAGTCTGTTGGAGTCAGTCTCCCCACCATCACAGACATTTACACCTCCAGATGCAGGAAAAGAGCCACCTGCATCATGAAAGACCTCACTCACCCAGCACACTCACTCTTTGCCCCACTCCCCTCAGGACGGAGGTTGAGGAGCATCAAGTTTAGAACCACTAGACTGAGGAACAGCTTCTACCCTGAGGCTGTTAGACTCATGAATAAATAATAATAATAATAATAATAATAATAATAATTAATTCAATTTATAACGCACTTTTCATTACTGAAAATCTCAAAGTGCTACACATATATTGAATGCTACACACATTCATAAACCGGTGGCGGCAGACTACCATGCAAGGTGCTTTCCAGTCCTACCGGGAGCAACTCAGGGTTAAGTGTCTTGCCCAAGGACACAACGACACATGGTGCGGGTCCCGGGAGTCGAACCGCCAACTTTCCGATCGGGAGACGACTGCCCTTACCACTACGCCACGGCCGTATCACTGCAAAATATCACATCATGCTGATGCTGATCTGTTTTCTTGTTGCTGTGTTCATCTGTGTTCATCTGTGACCATCTGCTCATACAAACTCATGTTCGTGCTGCTGTTTATTCCCACTATATTAGGCTTAGTGTATTACTAGTTGATGTTTTTCTTAGTTAATTCTAGATGTTATTACTGTTTTTCTCTTGCATTTGTTGTTGGATGTAACTGGGACCCCGTGTACATAATCTCGTTTTCATCACATGTACCACATGCGGTGCAAATGACAATAAAGACTCTCTGACTCTGACTTATGTCATGAGCTCTCAGAAATGGGTTTTTATGGGTTTTTTAGCTAACACCTGGAGCAATATGAAGGAGAGAGATGGAGGAATAAGGCTGACACTTTCTCCATCCCCTTCACTACATTTGTTTTATTTATTTAGCTCTCATTAAAGTGGGGTACCAGCTGATCAGTTTACTGACCAACAACAACTTATTCACCCTTTAATAATCAGAATCAGTCACTAAAGTATAATCCGTTAATTACAGGGAGTTTTATATCATAACACATGAACATTCATCTGAATGAAGAGACCAAAGTTGTCTTTGAAGTTTTATTACAAAAATAATCAAACTAAAATCAACAACAATAATAAACAAATGATAACAATGAATCAATCAAGGCTTAATTCTCGTATCTAAGGCAAAGTTGACTCTTTGAGCAGGAATTATTTCAGTTTTATACATACATGAATTTAGACAAAGTTTTGCTATTTTACCAAATAGTTACTTTAGATTTTTGGTTGAGAGAAGTTGTTTAATCTAATAAGTTCGTCATTTATCATCACTGCAAGCCAGGAAATGCTTTACCAAGTTGCATCAGCTTAAAATAGCATAACCAGACCAAGGCATTACGTCACTAGGTTCTCCTTACCGGGTCTGCGTGGAAGGCACCAGGTCACTCGTCTCTCTGGGGTTCTCTGGTAGATCAGACCAGCTAGTGCTTAGTGTGTATTTAATTAACAAAGTCCATACTCAGTGTCATTTTTAGTTATCATTTTTCTTAGTTCATATCCTGGATTTTATTACAGATTTTCTTTTACATTTTATTGCTGGATGTAACTGGGACCCTGTGTACATAATTTAGTTCCACCACATGGGGTGCAAACAACAATAAAATCTGAATACTATCAAAAAAAGAACAAGGATTTTCCATAAGCCAAGGGTTTAATAGCATCTAAGTAGGGTGAAAGACTGAAAATTTCATTCCTAAGATGCTCAGTTCCAAAAACTAAAACCACAGTCTTGTCTGTGTTCAAAATCAGAAAATTTAGGGTAATCCAGATTTTTATGACTTTAAAACATGCTTGTAGTCCAAGTAGCTGATTGGATTCATTCATGGACAAATATATTTGTGTATCAAATTTAAAAAGAAATTGTTTCCCTTCTTTTATGTGAACTTATTAGCATCTACACTCCAGTAAGAGCACTCCAGTCTACCAACCAGTTTCTCTTATGCCCCTTATCCACAGGGCCTGTTCGCGCTCTTTCGGGCTCCTTCATAACTAGTTCATAACTAGTTGTGTAGTGTATCCACAGGGCCTGTAGACGTGTAACCGGCCCTATTTTTGGGACCTGCTTCACTAGGGTACTAGGTCTGGTTCTTGTTGAGTCCAGTTATGACATCAGCGCACTGTCGGTCACTGATTGGTCAGAGGGAGGAGTCACTGGATCTTTCAGAACTAAACACCAATCCGCCATTTGCAATTTCTCAGACTCGGAGTAGTGGCTGAGCTTATTTTAAACATTTTAAAAACAATAGTAACAACACCGTGTTTAATGCTGAAGCACTAGCCTGGCTCTCGCCTTCCTGCACAGCTCTGCTCAATTCTCATTTCCCTTCACTGCACAGTCTGGGACTTATCCCATCCACAAGGATTTCTCCGGTAGATTTTTGTTCGGACCAATCAGCGATCAGAAGGGGCGGAGTTTTTGGCCCCTAACCCACGCCCCCACCTGTCCCAGCGCAGCCAGCTCGCAGCCGCATGTTCTCATTCAAAGCGATGCAGGACTGTTTTATATGTGACACAAATTTATTAATTTCCCCTTCTTAATCCCTTATCTGGAGTTTTCTTTTGTTTTTTTTCCCAAAAGTCAAGTAATCGCTCCCTCCCTCCTCCTTCTCCTCCACCCTCCGTTGAGTGAAATGAACAAGGAGGAAATGGCTGAGGTTGTCACGAGAATTAAACTCGGGTTTTACGTTGCTGACCGAGTCCCATCAGATTTTCTGGTCTTTTGGTGAGCTGGACCAGCGATCCATGGTTTTATTTTATTTTATTAAAATGTTTTATTAACATACAGAATTTGCGCAGCGAGAGAAAAGCTGCAGGAGGCGGAGCAGTTGTCAGTCAAGTTCACCAGTGCACGGGGGGTGGCTCTGAGGGGAGGGAGCAGAATGCTTTCCCTGTTCAAAATATCCAATGGTTTTGTTCCTCAGCAGAGGCCAACGCCTCCAGCAAGAATCGTTTCTCTATGGAAAAAGTTCAGACCCTTGTCTGAAGCGAAGTGAAGGACAGGGTCTGGTTTTAACCAGGCTACTGAAGCACTGGCATTTTTTGTGTGCTTGCTGGCCCCAAAGACAAAATTCAGAGCAAGCTAGATGGAGCTCCGCTGGTCTACCCATATTCTCTCTCCTTTTTTCTTCTTCTACCCCATCTTCTCCACCGGAGCTAGGCAGGGCGTCATCTACTCGAGCTAAAAGTTATCTGTGGAAGTAAGTAAAAAGCGATATTTGCCCTCACCTTTTTTTGAGTTGAAAACTGTGCGTAGATTCTATTAAAAGTCTGTTTTCTTTGAGAGCTAAGTAGTAGAGCAGCTAGCTGGCTGTAGCTAGCATATAACTTGATTGATGTAGAGGAGGCGACCATTGGATTGAGGTTGGAGACCAACGTTGGAGTTTCAGGTCCCCACATCGAAGGTTGTTGGCTGACTGGTTTCTAGTCTGTGCCATTCTGG
Organism: Garcialebias charrua; assembly: GCA_038048925.1. Taxonomy (NCBI): domain Eukaryota; kingdom Metazoa; phylum Chordata; class Actinopteri; order Cyprinodontiformes; family Rivulidae; genus Garcialebias; species Garcialebias charrua. The sequence continues at coordinate 13,021 of JBBPBX010027089.1, forward strand.
TTCTATGTGTCATGCATTTGTGTGGTTTTAGGTAGGCTTATGATTGGGATTTTACATTAGCCTTACCTATATGCAACTGGTGTGTATAAGCTATACATGTTCAGATCAGACCGGTGAACGATAGGGTAGCCTCCCTTCGCCTACGTGTGGGGGGACGGGCTCTGACTGTTGTTTGTGCCTATGCGCCAAACGGCAGCGCAGATTACCGACCCTTTTTGGAGTCCTTGGAGGGGGTATTGGAGAGTGCACCTCCTGGGGACTCCCTTGTTCTACTGGGGGACTTCAATGCTCACGTGGGCAATGACAGTGAGACCTGGAGGGGTGTGGTTGGGAGGAACGGCCCCCCTGATCTGAACCCGAGTGGTGTTCTGTTATTGGACTTCTGTGCTCGTCATGGATTGTCCATAACGAACACCATGTTCAGGCATAAGGGTGTACATATGTGCTCTTGGCACCAGGACACCCTAGGTCGCAGTTCGATGATCGACTTTGTTGTCGTCTCATCTGATCTGCGGCCGCATGTCCTGGACACTCGGGTGAAGAGAGGGGCGGAGCTGTCCACTGACCACTACCTGGTGGTGAGTTGGCTCCGATGGTGGGGGAGGATGCCGGTCAGACCTGGCAGACCCAAACGTATTGTGAGGGTCTGCTGGGAACGTCTGGCAGAGTCTCCCGTAAGACGGAGCTTTAACTCCCACCTCCGGGAGAGCTTTGAACACGTTCCGAGGGAGGCGGGGGACATTGAGTCCGAGTGGGCCATGTTCCGCGCCTCTATTGTCGAGGCAGCTTATCAGAGTTGTGGCCGCAAGGTTGTTGGTGCCTGTCGTGGTGGCAACCCTCGAACCCGGTGGTGGACACCGGCGGTGAGGGATGCTGTCATGCTGAAGAAGGAGTCCTATTGGGCCTTTTTGGCCTGTGGGACCCCGGAAGCAGCAGATAGGTACCGACAGTCCAAGCGGCATGCGGCTCGGGTGGTTGCTGAGGCAAAAACTCGGGCGTGGGAGGAGTTCGGAGAGGCCATGGAGAATGACTTCCGTACGGCTTCGAGGCGATTCTGGTCCACCATCCGGCGTCTCAGAGGGGGAAAGCGGTACGCGACCAACACCATTTATGGTGGGGATGGCGTGCTGTTGACCTCAACTCAGGATGTTGTGAGTCGGTGGGCGGAATACTTCGAAGACCTCCTCAATCCTACTGGCATGTCTTCCACTGAGGAAGCGGAGCCTGGGGACTTTGGGTCGGGCTCTCCAATCTCTGGTGCTGAGGTCACCGAGGTGGTTAAAAAGCTCCGCGGTGGCAGGGCTCCAGGGGTGGATGAGATTCGCCCTGAGTTCCTTAGGGCTCTGGATGTTGTGGGGTTGTGTTGGCTTACGCGACTCTGCAATATCGCGTGGACATCGGGGGCAGTTCCCTTGGATTGGCAGACTGGGGTGGTGGTTCCCCTATTCAAAAGGTGTATTCCAACTATAGGGGGATCACACTCTTAAGCCTCCCTGGTAAGGTCTATTCAGGGGTTCTGGAGAGAAGGGTCTGTCGGATGGTCGAACCTCGGATTAAGGAGGAGCAATGTGGTTTTCGTGCAGGTCGTGGAACACTGGACCAGCTCTACACCCTCAGTAGGGTCCTGGAGGGTGCGTGGGAGTTTGCCCAACCAGTTTACATGTGCTCTGTGGACTTGGAGAAGGCATTCGACCGCGTCCCTCAGGGGGTTCTGTGGGGGGTACTCCGGGAGTATGGGGTACCAGGCCCATTGATATGGGCTGTTAGGTCCCTGTACGACCGGTATCAGAGCTTGGTCCGCATTGCCGGCAGTAAGTCAGGCTCGTTTCCAGTGAGAGTTGGACTCCGCCAAGGTTGCCCTTTGTCACCAATTCTGTTCATAACTTTTATGGACAGAATTTCTAGGCGCAGCCAAGGTGTTGAGAGGATCCGTTTTGGTGGCCTTAGAATCGCTTCTCTGTTTTTTGCAGATGATGTGGTCCTATTGGCTTCATCAGATCGTGATCTACAGCTTTCGCTGGAGCGGTTTGCAGCTGAATGTGATGCGGCCGGGATGAGGATCAGTTCCTCCAAATCCGAGGCCATGGTCTTGAGCCGGAAAAGGGTAGCATGCCCTCTCCGGGTCGGGGAGGAGGTCCTGCCCCAAGTGGAGGAGTTTAAGTATCTCGGGTCTTGTTCACGAATGAGGGAAAACTGGAGCGTGAGATCGATAGGCGGATAGGTGCAGCATCCGCAGTGAAGCGGGCGCTGTACCGGTCTGTCGTGGTGAAGAGAGAGCTGAGTCGAAAGGCAAAGCTCTCAATTTACCGATCGATCTACGTTCCCACCCTCATCTATGGTCATGAGCTTTGGGTTGTGACCGAAAGAACGAGATCTCGGATACAAGCGGCTGAAATGAGTTTTCTCCGCAGGGTGTCTGGACTCTCCCTTAGAGATAGGGTGAGAAGCTCAGTCATCCGGGAGGGACTCAGAGTAGAGCCGCTGCTTCTCCACATCGAGAGGAGCCAGTTGAGGTGGCTCGGGCATCTGGTTAGGATGCCTCCTGGACGCCTCCCTGGTGAGGTGTTCCGGGCATGTCCCACCGGGAGGAGACCCAGAGGAAGACCCAGGACACGCTGGAGGGACTATGTTTCTCGGCTGGCCTGGGAACGCCTTGGGATTCCCCCAGAGGAGCTGCTTCCAAGTGGCTGGGGAGAGAGAAGTCTGGGCCTCCCTACTTAGGCTGCTACCCCCGCGACCCGACCCCGGATAAGCGGACGAAAATGGATGGATGGATGGATGTTCAGATCAGCTACAGATACCAATTAAGGGGTGGGTCATGCTATAAAAGTTACATATAGGGATCTATACCTATAGAAGTTTCAGGAGGGCTTCTGTAATGAAGGCCTCTTCTTCAAAACTATTCCTCCATTCATAACATGTTTAAAGTTAGATCTATCATAGAAAAAGAAAATATATAGTTTGATATAATTGTCTGTTGTCCTTTAGACGAACGACGTAGGTTTTAGGTTTTCCTTTTAAAATGTTCGTGTCTATGGCGAGATTCATTTAAAAGTGATTAGATGATCTTAGAATATAATTGTTCAAGTCGGTTTGACTTGAAAAATTGTGAGACCAGTGTAGTTTATGGTACCTAAAGTAGCTTTAAACTACATAGACTCTTCAACAATTTAAATTTAACAAATGAACTGTATGTTGGCATAGTTAAATCCATTTCAGTCATTAACTTGTGTTAATACAAAACTTCTTTTGGCTGGGAGTGTTCAGAACCAGTACAATATTTCAACAACAACAAAAGTAGTGATTAAGTAACTAGAAAACAACGCTTCACGGCTTCAACTCACTCTGTTGTCAGATTCCAACATGCAACACTCAAGAAAAACTGGTCTCAGCTTTATAACCGATGTCAAGTTAAATCCTGTGGATTTAAATGGTTGTTGTCGAATGGTTGACTTAGCGTTTCTAAGTTCTAGTTGGAGCTGTTTCTTTTAACAACTGATATAGTTTGACTTATTTAGTTTATTTACTATCTTCTGCTTGGACGACCTTATTTTCCCATGAAGTCTGTAAGTTTGCGAGATCTTTGTCTTTTGTGGAGTTATTGAAATCTTTGTCTTTGACATGGGTGAAATATATTTCTATCAGTATTACATTACACCCATTATGTTCCATTATTTGTATTCACTTAATTCTGCCTTATAATGTGAAATGTGACACTAGGCAGAACGTCTTTCTCTCGGGCTTTGTTTTCACTAGGGAACAGTTACACGCCTGCACAATTCAACAGACCCAACATTTGATGTTTACATTGAAGCTGATAGTTTGTTGACAGAAAGGAGGGTCACGTGGTAGTGTAGGTGGTTCCAGGGCGGTCCCGAAGCAGTCCAAGGCGGTTCCAGGTTCCAGGAGGCGGTGACGACATCCGGGGTTTTATAACCGTGGCCCTGCCTTTGAAGATGTGTGTGTGGACTGTGCTCGGAGTCAGGTCTGTTGTTGCTGTAAGGTTTATTCTTATTATGTACAATAAACCTGCATAAACTTGCACATTCGTTTCAGAGCTTCCTTCAACCTTTTGAATTCGTAACAATTTGGTGACCATCGACGTGGGAGGTTGTGAAGGGAGACGATAAGGAGGGTTTCCCCCCACCGAGCGGGACGAGCACGCGCGCAGTCAACAACCGGTGCTTCACAGAGTAGGTGAGCAGAACTCCTATTATCACAAAATGTCTGCTATCGGATACACTAAATTATTTGTTGGCTGAGGGCTGTTTGTCTCCGGGTGGGCCAATGGTTTATTGTGTTAGCAGCTAAAAATAAAAATCGTGAACTACTGTTGGTATTTCATTTGAATGTGCATTTTTTTGCGGTTCTTGTACATGTAAGTAAAGTCAAAGCACATAAGTTCCACACACGCGCAGGGAAAATTTATGAGTACCTTAAGTTTGCCCTTCCCCCTCTATGAGCTCTGGCCTGTCGGCTGGGAGACACTTTCTTTTTCTTTTGGACTCCGGGAGGCTGTGGGGCCGAGGTCGGTCGTGTACTCCGGGACTTTGCTCGCGTAGAGTTCACAAAGGCTTTCATCCGGCACATGGTTCTCGCCGTAAAGAGTGCTCCGGGCGCTCCGGGTTCACAGGTTGCCGTGCATGTGATTAAATTCACAACCGGGACCTGTGATCGCTGTTAGAGTCACGTTTTCCCTCCCCTTCCCAGTTGAAGTTAATTACCATATTTTCCGGTGTATAGGTCGCAACCTTTTTGTTTTTATTTTCATTTGTTATTTTTTTACTTTCTTTTGTTTATTGATTTTTTTTACCTGTACTCCGGAAGGTGCTGTATACACGCAAACAAAGGCAACAGGGACAGATTTTTTATTTTTATTTTTATTCTCATTTATTGCATTTGTGAGTGTAAAAGCCAGGGAGACAGAAACCTGCTCTGAGAAGCATGCACAGGGCAGTTTCGCAGCTGGCTCGGACTCAGATTTATGGCTTCTAACAAGATAACACTTTCCTGTTGGTGCCTGACACGAAGTGAAAGAGGTACCGGGAAGGAGACATCTCCTCCCCTCTTCCCTCACCCCCCTCCCCTACGCGCCTGTGAACCTGCCTTGACAGGCACAGATGCCTCTTTCATCCATAAATCTCACTGAGTTGTCTCCTGGTTCTGGTTCTGGACCTGCTAAATGGTCTGGCTCAGGGTTTCGGCTGATAACGGAGAGTTTTACAACTTAATCAGCTCAGGATGGGACTGTAAGAGTTACTGTTTATTAGTGTTGTTACTTCAGTGCTGCTTTTGAGAAAACTCCAGAGTACAGTAGTTAGTTTGAAACCTAAACGTTATCTGTTTATTTCTTCTTGGGCAACTTGCTGGACGAGGGACTATCCCACAACTGTTCTGGGCACTATGGATTAGATAGACTCTCAGGTGACGTCCTGCACTTTATTAATGAAGTTACGCAAGGGGTTTTGTGCCTATATATTTTTTTGCTGATATGTGCTTTTCACTCTCAGTGCTAAAGGTACATTTCTGATTTTTATAGGTGAGGTTCATATGAACATGTTGGCAAATACTATCTTACCTGCTGCAGGTAGCTTTTTGCATTGCCTAAAGGATTACATGCAGGGTTAATTTTACACCATTAATTGTTACGTTTTCTAGTTCTCATCAATTCAGCCTGGTGGGTGCAGGTCATGTTTAATGACATATGAACAAGGCCTGTGTAATAGTGGTTTGGAGTACTTTGGTGGTTTGTTTTATTTTATTTGTTTTTTATATGTGTATTTCTTTTCTTCTTGGAGGACTGCCGCTTGGTTGTTCTGCAGGACGTGTTTGGCCTTCTGACCTGCCTGACAGAGTCCAGAAGGGAGTCTTCTCGTTGCTGGCAGATGTGCTGGTGTGTTCATGACTTATACTGCGGGAGGTGACTTTATTTAGGTGTTTTCTGGGGATTTCAGCTTGGCATCTAATCAGTGAATGCTGCAGGTGTTCCATGACGACATTTGGTTGGCAGTTACTTGGTAGTGGATTTCACTTATACACAGATGTGCAGCTCTCAATTTACAATTTTATTCCTCACCCTACAATATTCGCATTGCACAGTATACACGTGCTTTACATACACCTATGTTCCCTCAACCATACCATGGACTAGTTGCATCATGACTCTCTGGTTTTGAACGCCATTCTTGGATAGATCACATGTTGTGCTGTCATTGAAGCTAGGTTTTGCTGACAACTCCTGTTGGCACCTACACTGGACTGCACTGAACTGTCGAATTGCGTTGTGTTCAGCTGAGCTGCACGCTGACACCGCTTGCACTGGACTGAAATGCACTGGACTGCCGAAATGCATCATATTCAACTAAAGCCGCAAGCTGTCATGACTCATACCTGAACTGTTACATGGAGTTTTACATTTTTGCACCAGTTTCAACTCAAGTCTATGAACTATGGTTTACACCCACTGCTGAACTCTTGACATCTCCAGGATATGGGTTGGAGAACGTCATGACAAGTGATAGTCAAGCTGGGAGACGTCACTACCAAACATAGCAGCCTGGCTGATGTGTCAGCTGACCATGTGATCTTCAGGTGGTGATTCAGTAACTACAGTTTTTCATGATCAGTACTATTTTTGCTATGGTGGAATCTCACGCACACTCATTATCCATACATACATGTACAGATCTCACTGACACGTGACCTGCACAGCCACACTTCTCATGGATTGTTGGATTACCATACACATTTTTGTTTTATCCTTCATGTACTCGCGTTAGAGCAGTACAGTTTGGTTCTATTTTCTCCATCATGTTCGGTATGGGCACATGTTGCATTCCTTTTTGGATGGGTGTTTGTCTTTTTCTTTTCTTTTTCCTCACCTTTTTGACAGGCATAGGTAGGGGGTTGGCTGACATGATGCAGAGAAGGAAGGTAGATGTTTTCTTTGTCCTGAAGGCCGAGTGGAAGGGCAGCAAGGCTCGCGGTATTGGAGCAAGGTTCGAACTCTCTTACCATGGTGTGGATAGAAGGAGAAATAGAGTAGAGGTTGTGTTGAAGGAGGAGTTGGCATAGGATGTAGTGGTGGTGAAGAATGTGTCAGATGGGGTGGTGTGTCTTATGGTAGAAGTAGTAAGTCTGATGCTAAATAGTTGGGTTCGGATGTTTTGAGTTTTTATTTTTTCTTTCTTGTAGTATTTCCATCTGCAGTACAGATGACGTTTGTGTTATGAGCATTCCATTATTTTCTTTGTAACAGGATGTTTTTTGATTGCCTCCTGTTTCAAAAGGGGATGACAAATAAGGAACATATAGTTAAACACACCATTTCAAATAACTAATTAGATCAACGTTTTAACTCTTCATACAGTGATGAGAGCTGGAAACAGTTATACATTTGATAAAGTTATAAAAGATCATTTTAATAAGTGCCTAAAAACAGGTTGTTGGATAGTAGTTGCTCAACAAGATTCTGTTGAACCCACCTCTTGATCTGAACGTTTGGGGTAATTTATATAGATTTAGTGCTGACTTTTTCTTATTTTTTCATTTACAGGTCAAATCTGGACTTCTGATGATCGTGAAGGAACACGCAAAATAAAATTGTGAATAATTTATATTTGAAAAGGGGAAATGCACTTTACAATCACATGTCTCCACAGCTGTGATGGACAAGCAGAGAAACCTTACCATAACTGGTTTTACATTTCTCCCCTTTTCAGCGGATTAATTAATGTTGAATGAATGCTTAATGTTGCAGTGTAACCAATGAAGGGAAGATCTATTTCCCTGTACATGTGATCACCGTGTTTATTCAACAGGTGGAACATGCAGCAGAGCAGAACTAATCACATTAACTAACAACCTAACCAACTAATCACTAATATATGCCAAGGTTTTCTCATTATTTGTTGAAACCTCTCAATTGTTGTTTACACCATATGTTGAAAGGATACATATGGTTATTCTTACGCCTGTGAAGTATGACTGTGAGTTTGATCCAGGAGGTCCAGAAAGGATTGAAGGTTGTTGAGATGAATGAGTCAGACAGAATGTGAATGTTACAGACAGATTAATGTGACTCTATATATATGTTTGTGCCTGGTGAATGTGCAGTACAATAGTTGTGTGTTGATAGATTTTTGTGTATTGATAGATTTTTGAGAAAGGTGTACAGGGTTTTCACTACTTTTCTATAGATATAATTTAGTTTTATCAATTTTGATTCTTAGATTTGAACGATAATTAGAAATGTTTTAGAGGATACATTTTAGCTGCACCTTGTTAAGAAGTATCAGAGTAGCCTAGCGGTGAATTTTACTGATAGGAAATGTTTGTGGTAGCACATTCTGGTACAGAGAATAATATATATAATATATATATATATAGGAAATGGATGTGAATAAGATAATTGAGTTTGACAGGTTATGGAAGGATTTTTGTGTTTTCTGTTCGGATCAGATTAATCATAGATTAAGTGTTAGTTTTTGAATGTGGTCTTAGCCCTTATCACAGACATCTCTGAATAAGAGCAGTTGAGCTTTTCTCAGATATAAGAGAGTAGTGTAGGGTTTTTCCCCTCACAGGTGTCTATGATGAAGAAGATGAAGAGGCCTAAGCCATAGTTCATATTATTTGCTAAGGTTAACACATACCAGAAATGCACACACTGGAGCAGAGTATATGCAATGTTTTGAAGTTTGTTAAGAGTTGATAAATCAAATTTTGGGAAATTTAAGGTTTTTTGAGAAAGTATTGAATTTATAAAGTCAATTAAAGTCCAGTTGTTTTTTATTGAACGCCTTTTTAAAGGTATTGAATTTAACTTCATTATTCCTGCATATACCCTGTAGAGGCGTGTTTGTTGATAGGAGGGACAGTCCGCTCGGTTCTTTCTTGTTTTTATTTTTATTTGTTCGTCTTTGCATCTATTTTTGTCTTGTTTGTTTTTGTCTGTTTTATTCTTGTTCATTGTTTTTGTTTGTTTTGTCTTGTTTCTATTTGTTTGTTACATTTGTTTTATTCTTTGTTTTTGTCTGTTTTATTTTTTGTTTGTTTGTTCTGATCTTATTCTGTTTAGTTTTTATTACCATTTATATTATTGCTTATTTTATATGAGGGTTTTATATTCTGGGTGGGTAACTTAGATGTAATATTGCTGTGGGTGGGAATGTTAGAGATTTCCAATGTGTATCAAGTTTTTAATTGCATTCTCACATAGAACATATAGGATTTTGTTGACATGATGTTTGTCATGTCAAAAGGGGAATTGAAATATATTTCTATCAGTATTACATTACACCCATTATGTTCCATTATTTGTATTCACTTAATTCTGCCTTATAATGTGAAATGTGACACTAGGCAGAACGTCTTTCTCTCGGGCTTTGTTTTCACTAGGGAACAGTTACACGCCTGCACAATTCAACAGACCCAACATTTGATGTTTACATTGAAGCTGATAGTTTGTTGACAGAAAGGAGGGTCACGTGGTAGTGTAGGTGGTTCCAGGGCGGTCCCGAAGCAGTCCAAGGCGGTTCCAGGTTCCAGGAGGCGGTGACGACATCCGGGGTTTTATAACCGTGGCCCTGCCTTTGAAGATGTGTGTGTGGACTGTGCTCGGAGTCAGGTCTGTTGTTGCTGTAAGGTTTATTCTTATTATGTACAATAAACCTGCATAAACTTGCACATTCGTTTCAGAGCTTCCTTCAACCTTTTGAATTCGTAACATGGGCATGACCTAACTTCACCCCCCTGTGGTTATGGGGGACCATGAACCCAGGTGAGCACGTTGGTCCATGGGCACAGGTTAGGATGCCTTTGAATAGATTTACAGGTAATCCCCGACTTACGAGCAGGTTCCGTTACAACGACTATCTCGTAAGATGAAAATCTCGTAACGCACGAGCCGCCACTGATACAGTACATGTAGGTAATGAACAGCTACCAAGTTCGCCTACCTAACACAGCTATATAATTTTTACAAACAAAAAAACAGTACATAACACATAAATAAAAATATAATTTCTTACTTTTAGCTGATCAAGCTTGTCTCGTCTGTTTGCACGTCCGAGCACGTCCGAGCTCCGTACCTTGTGCTGCTCCAACACGGTCCAAACTGTTTACAGGAAGGACTGTTAGCTTGTTAACTCCATACATTTGGAGCCAGAAAAAGAGTTAACTTTAATAACTTACTGAAATCCGTTTCTCCGCGGTGTTTGTCCATCCAAAACAAGCTGCCCACGTTAGCTGTTGTTAGCCCCCGCCATTAGGCCTGCACTCGTTAGCTCCATGCTAACGAGTCCATCCATCCAAAAAAGGCTGTCTGAGCTGTTTCTCCACGTTAGCTGGGTGTCCATCCGACATCTTAGGTTGCCAGGCGGACATTGATGCAAGCTTCCGGCCGCCGCCCGTCAGTTCGGTGTCTCCGTTGGGGGTCCGTTTTAGCATGTTAGCTCCGCGATTAGCTGCCCTTTTTAGCGTTGAGCTGCTGGTGTCAGCCGGTGTTGTGGGAGCAATCGGCGGAGCGATCGCGGCTGCTACTCCAGGCCTGAGATGTCCACAGAGTTCACCGAGTGTTTCCAGCTAATTTATCCATATGAGGCAACCTCTGATCGGGACACACATCCTCCAAAGCCAGCTGGCAGCTGCCGATACTTGCGGACCTCACTGGACCTCACTTGGGGAGCGTAAAATGGCTGACACGGAGGCATTTCCAGAAACGACCGGAAGTTGCACAAATACGCTTCAAATTGTATTAAAACATAAAAATAATAATTATACTTTATTTATAAAGCCATTTAAAACAACCACAGCTGCAAAAAAGTGCTGTACACATGAAATTAAGAACATTTAAACACACACACACACACAAAATATATATATTTTTTTTTATTTCATAGTTTTATTAAATATGATAACCTCGTAAATCCGGGACCTTGTAGGTCGACCCCTCGTAAATCGGGGATTACCTGTAGCTGTTTGCACAGCTGAAAGAGGACTGTAAACAGGAACCTTTTAGGATTTGGCCAACGTTTCTTCTTATGTTTTCCTCTTTCTGTGTAATTTTGGCGTGTCACAACTAGGGTTGTACATCTCTGTGTGACAGACGATTCGATTCACATCTAGATACAAAGGTTACGATTCGATTCAAAACGATTTATTTTAAAAACGGAACAATTCGATTCGATGCAGTGTAAAAGCGATTCAGTTCAATTCGGTTCGATTCCATTAAACTTCAAATAATTCTACGTTTTAACATTTGTTGATGTACCGGTAGACAAATATTTCATTATGAAAGAAAAAGGACCACTTCTATAAATGTGACATTCTTAGAGCATTTTTAAATTTGTAAAAGTCCACATATATCATATCTAAAAGGGTGCTGTAAAGCACTGGTAAAAATAAAGTAAAAAGCCAAACAAAATAATCACATGTTAAATGTGTTTATTTTTAAACATGGACCTAAAAAGACCAGCTAAAAGAAAATTTCCTACAGAAAATACAGAAAAAATATAAAAGGCACAAATGGTTACAGCAGCATGTAATAAAATAAAAATCACTAGGAAAAAAAACCAGGAATAAGCTAAGCACAAAGCTCTTGTACAATAACCCGCTGTGCAATAACCTGTCACACAACCTGTAGTTTAGTAGTTATGTGCAATATAGATCATGTGCATTTTAGCGTATATTTCATTACTACCTTGAAATAGTTATTCACACAAATTCATCCTGCTTCACCGTTAAAATTCTACCATGTTGTTTACTATTTTTCTCTTCAGAAACTTTGTAAATATTATAATTACTGTTTCACTTTTTGGTAGTTTGTTTTGTACCCTTATTGCATGCTTTAGTATTTCCTGTTTGCTTGTTGTTTGTTTTTTAGCCAGTCAAAATTGTTTTTTCTCATCCTGAGCTAAGTTAACCCTGTGTTAACCTACATATGACAAATAAACACTTGAACTTGAACTTAATAATACAAAACATAATGCAAGAACAGTACACCCATGGGCGTAGCCAGAATTCTGTGGGGGGCGGTTCGTTTTAAAGGAGAAGTTGACAATGCTAAACTAATGTGGCTGGATAGCTCAACTGATAAGGTGTCTGCCTTCAGTCCCAAAGCTCGTGGGATCAAGTCCCGCATGGTACAATTTTTTTTTTTTTTTTATTCATTCCAGATTAAAAAAGCACAAGAAAACTATTTACAAAACAGCAAGGAATAAAACAATGCATTAAATGAAAGGAATCAGACGAAGAAAATAATCTTATCTGCCCCTTCTCAAACTATTTTTTTTTCAAACACTCTTTTATTGGATAAAAAAAGAAGAATGTGTTAACCACAGCCTGTGGTTAACACATTCTTCTTTCTTCACAGGCATATTAACTACTTTTTTTATCCAATAAAAGACAAATGTAAAATTAGTTGTTTGAATCGAGTGTTTGAAAAAAAAATAGTTTGAGAAGGGGCAGATAAGATTATTTTCTTCGTCTGATTCCTTTCATTTAATGCATTGTTTTATTCCTTGCTGTTTTGTAAATAGTTTTCTTGTGCTTTTTTAATTTGGAATGAATTAAAAAAAAAACATTGTACCAAGCGGGACTTGATCCCACGAGCTTTGGGACTGAAGGCAGACACTTTATCAGTTGAGCTATCCAGCCAAATTAGTTTTGCATTGTCAACTTCTCCTTTAAAAGTGGGCGGTTCGTTCGAACCCCCCGAACCCCCCTTGCCTACGCGCATGGTACACCTAACAACAGCAGTATGAACATGAGTTTGTGTGAGCAGGTGGGCACGGATTAATATAAAAACATGCTCTCTGTACCTCACGCTCTCTGTACCTCTTGACTTCTTCTGGCCTGGTCCCTCACAGATCTAGCTGCCATCCTCACTTCAAAGTCTTCTCCCAACAGCTCGTCCAGCGCTGACATTTTCTTCTTTTTACAAGGTGGTTCATCATCTGAAATAGAAAACAAGCACCATATATTACTGGCTATGTTAGCCATGAAGTTTTTTTTTTTTACTGACTTTACCATTTTATGTAAAAATCTTCATCTGATGTTCAGAATTTATTTATGTAGGGACTCGTGTACATGTGTAAAAGATGTATCATTATCATCATGATTATTATTTAACTCTTTCTGTGCATGCAGATTCTCTCATTATAGTGAATGTGTTTTATGCTGATACAATGACTGCAGCACAAGTTTAAGACAAAGTCAGCTCATTCTTGATCACAAGTTATAAAACACAAACCTGTATGCTCATCTTGGGTCTGGGGTGTATCATTGCAGACATCCAGATCTCCATTTGCAGGTTCAGTCTGACATGGATCAGTCTGCACTGGACCTCTCTGAACTGAATCCCCCGTTACCTAGAAATAAAACATGACATTACATTTAGTGTACAGTATGGTTAAATGCAGTGTAAACAATCAAAAAACAGTAGGCAGAATAAATCTAGTGACAGCAATATGCTGGTGAAGATTCTCAGTCGTCCAAGACATGATAGTGACAGCAACAAAACACAGCAGACTGTAACTGAATGCACTGTAAGATGTATTTTGACAGCGTGTTGGGGGATTTACCTTGTGATGCAGTTATGTTGCTTCGGCTGATAGGCTTGTGAATGTCCTCTCTGTATCATGGCTACTGAGGAAGGGTAGGGACTAAAAATGGGGGTCCAGAGCTGTTGCAGTGTGGAAGAGATCTTCAAGGCCTGTAGCTCGTGAACTATCACTGAGTTGCCCGTAAAATTGAGTGATAACGTTACCCGTCACTTTGTGTGTGGCAGCTGCACGCTCCTGCTCGTTGTTATGAGGCTTAAGAAGTTTGCAGTACTCCTCTCTGTGTTTCCTCGTTGCATGTTGGTCGAGGTTTGTTGTGCTACCAGTGTACTTCAGAGGTGCGCTGCATAGCTTACAAATAGCATGGCTTTTGTCAAGTTTTCCGTCCTTCTAGTAAAACCCGAAAACGTTCCACACTTTAGATTTTTGTCTGGCTGATGTATTGAAAATCTTTCGCGGTGATCGCTAGCGCGGCTACTATTTACATCCATGCTCGTCATCTTGTGAGCTATGGCGCATGCGTGAGAATAGCTTCGCGGGCATTTCCAACTCTCGCATTGTTTTAGAAACGCATTGTAAACCCAGCAAGTCTCGCGATACCCGGTCCGTGTCTTTTCAACCGGTTCATCTCTAGATTTGTGGCTGGTTGCTGTCGGTTTACGTGGCTGCTACCGATGCAACCACATCGCTAGCTTGTCAAACCGAATATCCGGTCGAATCGGTTTATCTATAACAAGCCTAGTCACAAGCGTTGGCGCAGTCGCAGTTGTCTGATTGTTCAGTCTGCGACGGGTCACTGTCGTTGGTGTGTGTGTTTTCCCCCTTTTTGTCTGAAGAGGGGCTCTTTGAGTCTGTAAAAACAATGTCATTTTTGATTAGTTCTAGACCCAAATGCTTTTGAACCAAGATTTCATAGAAAGCTTGGCTGATTTATCTGTCCAAGGGGAAAGTACAGCATTTTCGGTGTGGAATCCTTGAATCTCTACACCTTTTACTACCTGTGGTAAGTAGTGTTCAGTGAGTGCTGATTGTTTCAGCTCGCCGAGGATGCTCTCATGTTGACTGTCAGCATCATGACCTTCAGCATCTTGTTGGCTGTCAGCACCCTGACCTTCAGCATCTTGTTGACTATCAGCATCCTGACCGTCAACATCCTCGGCAATGTTGTTATTTGTGTGCTCTGTGTTGTTATTTGTGTGCTCTGAGTTATTATCACTGATGGTGTAATTCATTGTATCAGGTTGGTCATCCTTGCTTGTATTATTCAAATTTTCTAACAAACTACCTATTTCCTATGTCTCCTCCGAGCATAGAGGTGTTGGTACTTTTTTCTGGAACTGTTGCAACTCTTTGCTTGTCTCGGACTGTTCTGTTCGAGGTACAACAGGAGCAAGGCTTTGGCTCAGTTTAAACCACTTTTGGTCTCTTGTAAAGCGGACACCTACCTTTTATGGTATTGTGCTTGTCTCGGACTGTTCTGTTCGAGGTGCAATAGGAACAGAGCTCTGTTTAAACCACTTTGGGTCTCTTTTCCAGCTGGCACCAACATGTCGTGGTTTGTTTGGTTGAAAATGTTTTGTTCTCTCGCCTTCTTTAGGAGAGGGAACCTCTTCTATTTTTAGCGACTGTGGAGGTTTGACCTTTTCAACTGGATACACCAGTGTGTTTTGTTTTGCATGTATTCAAAAGCTTCTACAACGCACTGTTTTATTTATTCAATGGTGTTGTTTTTGTAGTTAGCCATGATGTATACACATCTTCTTAGCTTAGAGTAGAGATTTACGTTGAAAATAAATTAAAAATGTTCCTCTTCTTCCATGTCTGGCGCATTTTTGTCACCAAAATCAGCTTGGAAGATTCTGTCATAAAACAGCAATGGGTGTTCATCTTTTTCTTGCAAGATGTGCTTTGTAGCTAGGTATCCACCATGCTTTGTCAGAGTCAGAGTCAGAGTCAGAGAGTCTTTATTGTCATTTGCACCGCATGTGGTACATGTGATGAAAACGAGATTATGTACACGGGGTCCCAGTTACATCCAACAACAAATGCAAGAGAAAAACAGTAATAACATCTAGAATTAACTAAGAAAAACATCAACTAGTAATACACTAAGCCTAATATAGTGGAAATAAACAGCAGCACGAACATGAGTTTGTATGAGCAGATGGTCACAGATGAACACAGATGAACACAGCAACAAGAAAACAGATCAGCTGTAATGATTCACGTTCATGATTCACGTTCATGTCAAGTCATGCTGTGTTTTTGGGGTTGTCCTGTCTCCTCTCCTCATCAGCGTGATTCAGCGCACCTGTCTGCTGCTCTTTTTAAACGCACTCCAGACTCTGCCTCCCTGCCAGATTGTCTGATCGCCTTGCGCCTGAAGAAATCCAGCGTTCTGTTCCTGACCTTCCTGTGTTTTGACACTCTTCATGTTCACGGATTCTCCCCTCTGCCTTGCCCTCAACGGATTATTTCTGCCCATCGGATATCTGGACCTCGACTCTCGCTCTGCCTACTGACACCGACTCTCGCTGAAACCCCACGGATAAGTACTGCCTCTTTGCCTCTCTGTGTATGACCCACGCCTGTATCTTGACCACGATCTGGACTCTTGGAGCTGTTGTTAATTATTGGAACCAAGCCGCACTCAAGCAGAAGAGGAGCCGTGCTCACGTGTCACGTGACCCTGCTGCACCTCCGACCCCCCCTCCCTCTGACGTCAGTGCAGCCTTTGCATCACCAACTGTGATTAAACTCTGCAGGTTAGTGATTTGAACTCCTCACGTTCTTTTAAACATCAAGTTTATCCCAGTCACCAACTTGTTCTCTCTCCCTGCAGAGTCTCAGCGGACGTTCCCCTTTTTCTGACAAGTGGCAGATAATAAACTTTTTTCGTTCACTCCTGTGTTGTGGTTGAATTTCCGGGTCCCCATTGTGAATCATTACAGCACAATCTGGCCACAATGGACCCGTCACACACACAGGAGTGGCGTTCAGGAGTTGAAACTGCAATAAATAGATTGGAAACAAATATGCAGGAAATGATGAATATATTAACTAAACCCTCCGCAGCTACGTCCACACCTCCTTCCCAGCACATGGAGGTCTCACCTCGTTGCCAAGCCTCCCCAAATCATGAACCACGCTTAACGCCTCCCGAGATGTTTAAAGGTGAGCCAAACCAATGTCGACCCTTTATCACCCAATGCGAGATTCACTTTGAATTACAGCCTTCCTCCTTCCCTACTGATCGGGCCAAGGTCGCCTATATTATCTCTCTACTTTCTGGCAAGCCTAAATTATGGGGAACAGCAGAGTGGCAGCGAGACTCCCCGATTTGCTACAACGTCAGAAACTTTGCCAAGGAGCTCATCAGGGTGTTTGACCCCATCCTGCCCCAGAGAGAAGCAGCAAGGGGCATATTCAGGCTGAAACAGGGCAAAAGGAGGGTGACTGAGTATATTGTGGATTTTCACACCTTGTCATCTGATTGTAGATGGAATGATGAAGCTCTTTGCGACGCTTTTCACCAGGGGCTCAGTGATGAGATCAAAGATGAACTCTCCACCCGAGATGCTCCCACTGACCTGGAGGAGTTAGAATCTCTCGCCACGAGGATTGACTTGAGGATTCAAGAACGGAGGCGAGAGAGGAACTTCACCAACCGACCTCTGTACAATGTGTCTGAGTCTAGACCCAGTCCCCAA
Organism: Garcialebias charrua; assembly: GCA_038048925.1. Classification (NCBI taxonomy): domain Eukaryota; kingdom Metazoa; phylum Chordata; class Actinopteri; order Cyprinodontiformes; family Rivulidae; genus Garcialebias; species Garcialebias charrua. The sequence continues at coordinate 30,293 of JBBPBX010027089.1, forward strand.
CCAGCATCAACATCCCCTCAGGTGGTCTCATCCCAGGTAACAGAACCCATGCAGATTGGAAGATCCCGGTTATCTGCTCAAGAGAGGGAGCGTAGACAAAGAAATGGGCTTTGCTTCTATTGTGGAGGAGTGGGCCATTTGCTGTCTCGATGTCCAGTAAAAGACCAGGCTCAGTAGGCAGGAGGTTCCTACTGAGTCAGAGAACCAAGTCCTCCATGTTGTCAGTACAGGCCACTCTCTTGAATAAAAATAAAAATAGTGAAAGAACAGTCTCTGTGTTTGTTGATTCAGGAGCTGATGCTGAATTTATGGACTTAGAATTTGCTAAAGCACACAATATTCAGATTCAACCGACTGTTAAAGAGCAGGAGGTCTTAGCCATTGATGGTCATCTTATTCATAAGATCACCCATGAGACTGTTCCAGTTAAGATGGTCATTGCAGGCAATCACCATGAAATTATTTCATTTTCAGTAATCAGATCCCCTGAAATCCCAGTTATTTTGGGGGCTTCATGGTTAAAGAGGCATAACCCACACATTGATTGGGTTAAAGGGCAGGTCCTAGGCTGGTCTCCGGAATGCCTTTCCACCTGTCTATTACGGGCTAATGTTTCTGACTCAACCCCAAACCAAGAAACCTTCCCTGACCTATCCAAGGTACCTCTCGAATACCACGACCTCAAGGAGGTGTTCAACAAACATCGTGCTACCTCTCTTCCCCCTCACAGACCTTATGACTGTGCCATTGACCTTCTTCCTGGTACTTTTCCCCCTAGGGGTCGTCTATACTCTTTGTCTGGACCAGAGGACCAAGCTATGAGGGATTATATCAATGACTCGCTCAGGGCAGGTATCATACGTCCTTCGTCTTCTCCAGCAGGTGCCGGCTTCTTTTTTGTGGGTAAGAAGGATGGGTCCTTAAGGCCGTGTATTGATTACAGAGGACTCAATGAAATCACATTAAAGAACCGTTATCCTCTTCCCCTCATGAACACTGCGTTTGAAGCCATTCAGGGTTCTACAATCTTCACTAAACTTGATCTCAGAAATGCATATCACTTAGTTCGAATAAGGGAGGGAGATGAGTGGAAGACTGCTTTTAACACCCCTACTGGTCATTATGAGTATTTGGTGATGCCCTTTGGGCTTACCAATGCACCTGCAGTGTTTCAGACCTTAGTAAATGATGTTCTTAGGGATATGATTGGACGATTTGTCTTTGTTTACCTGGATGACATTTTGATTTTTTCCAAGACCCAAGCTGTTCACAGAGAGCATGTTCGAGCTGTGCTTCTTCGACTCCTGCAGAATAATCTCTTCATCAAGGCAGAGAAATGTGAGTTCCATCTCTCCACTATTTCCTTTCTGGGTTTCACTATCTCTCCTAACAAGATCTCCATGGATCCATGTAAGGTAGAGGCCATCCAGAGTTGGCCCACCCCACAAAACATTAAACAGCTCCAAAGATTCCTAGGTTTTGCAAACTTTTACCGCCGGTTCATCAGGAATTACAGCTCTGTTGCTTCACCCCTTCATGCACTAACCTCTTCTAAGAAACCCTTTTGCTGGACTCCATCGGCCGATCAAGCCTTTTCCCATCTTAAGAAATTATTCACGGCTGCCCCCATCCTTCTCTCGCCTGACCCCTCTCGTCAATTCATTCTTGAGGTTGACGCATCAGGTTCTGGTATTGGAGCTGTCCTCAGCCAAAGAGGCATGGATAACAAGACTCACCCATGTGCTTTTTTTTCCAGAAGCCTTTCTCCAGCCGAGAGAAATTACGATGTTGGAGACCGAGAGCTCCTAGCGGTGAAGCTTGCACTGGAGGAATGGAGGCATTGGCTGGAAGGAGCTAAGGAACCTTTTATTGTGTGGACTGACCATAAAAATCTTCAGTACCTGAGATCTGCCAAAAGGCTCAACCCGAGACAGGCCAGGTGGGCTCTATTCTTTAGCCGTTTCAATTTTGCCTTGTCTTACAGACCCGGCTCCAAAAATATAAAACCTGATGCCCTCTCTCGACTCCATGAGACCCTAGAGGAGGAGGGAACTGAGGTGATGGACTACATCCTTCCCGCGTCTGCACGATTGGCAGTCACTCGACTGGACCTGGAGGGAAAGGTCAAGCAGGCCCATCGGCAACACACTGTGCCTAGTGACTGTCCCAAGGATCGTCTTTTTGTCCCAGACAACCTCATCACTGAGGTACTATCATTTTGCCACAGTTCTCGACTTTTCTGTCACCCAGGTATTACCAAGACCTTGTCAGTGGTTCGAGACCGTTTCTGGTGGAGGTCCATGCTTGCTGATGTCAAGGAGTTTGTTTCAGCTTGTCGGGTCTGTAGTCGAGCTAAGTCTACCCGCCGACCGCCTGCTGGACTCCTACGACCCCTTTCCATTCCTCACCGTCCTTGGTCTCACATATCCATGGACTTCATTACAGGTTTGCCCCTCTCCAAGACCTTTTCTGTTATCCTTACTATCGTTGACCGCTTTTCCAAGATGACTCACCTAGTCCCCCTTGTCAAACTCCCATCATCAAAGGAACTGGGAGAGATTCTCTCCCGGGAGGTGTTCCGGCTCCACGGCCTCCCAGTGGATATTGTGTCAGATCGTGGTCCCCAGTTTGTTTCGCAATTCTGGAGGGAGTTCTGCAGTCTATTGGGTGTCAAAGTGAGTCTGTCCTCAGGTTTTCACCCCCAAACTGATGGGCAGACTGAACGGATTAACCAAGAGGTGGAGACTAAGCTCCGTTTACTGTGCGAACAGGACCCTGCTAAGTGGTCACAGAACCTTCCTTGGGTGGAGTACTCCCTCAACTCTCTTCCCTCTTGTGCCACTGGTTTGTCCCCATTCTACACGGTCTATGGGTTCCAGCCGCCCGTGTTCTCCTGTCAGGAAAGGACAGCCAGGGTCCCTTCTGCCTTTGCTGCTGCCCAAAGATGCCAACGGATATGGCGACAAGCACGCAAAGCCCTACAAAGAACCTCTGCTGTGTATTCCAGGTCTGCTAACCGGCGGCGTACTCCTGCACCCACGTACCAGCAGGGACAGAGAGTGTGGCTATCTACCAGAGACCTCCCACTCCGTGTGGAGAGCCGCAAACTCGCCCCTCGCTTCGTTGGACCCTTCCCTATATCTAAGGTGATTAACCCTGTGGCAGTTCGCCTCAACCTACCCCGGACCCTTAGAGTCTGCCCCACCTTTCATGTGTCCCGTATCAAGCCACTTGCCACGTCCCGACTCTCGCCCCCCTCTGGACCCCCTCCGCCTGCCCGGTTCATCCAGGGTGGTCCTGCCTACACTGTGCGGCGTCTCCTTCGGTCCAGGAAATGGGGCAGGGGGATGCACTACCTCGTTGACTGGGAGGGATATGGACCTGAAGAACGCTCATGGGTGCCTGCTCGACATATCCTTGATAAGACTCTCATCAGGGACTTTCATCGTGCCCATCCCGATCAGCCTGGTGGTCCATCTGGAGCTGGACCTTGAGGAGGGGGCATTGTAATGATTCACGTTCATGTCAAGTCATGCTGTGTTTTTGGGGTTGTCCTGTCTCCTCTCCTCATCAGCGTGATTCAGCGCACCTGTCTGCTGCTCTTTTTAAACGCACTCCAGACTCTGCCTCCCTGCCAGATTGTCTGATCGCCTTGCGCCTGAAGAAATCCAGCGTTCTGTTCCTGACCTTCCTGTGTTTTGACACTCTTCATGTTCACGGATTCTCCCCTCTGCCTTGCCCTCAACGGATTATTTCTGCCCATCGGATATCTGGACCTCGACTCTCGCTCTGCCTACTGACACCGACTCTCGCTGAAACCCCACGGATAAGTACTGCCTCTTTGCCTCTCTGTGTATGACCCACGCCTGTATCTTGACCACGATCTGGACTCTTGGAGCTGTTGTTAATTATTGGAACCAAGCCGCACTCAAGCAGAAGAGGAGCCGTGCTCACGTGTCACGTGACCCTGCTGCACCTCCGACCCCCCCTCCCTCTGACGTCAGTGCAGCCTTTGCATCACCAACTGTGATTAAACTCTGCAGGTTAGTGATTTGAACTCCTCACGTTCTTTTAAACATCAAGTTTATCCCAGTCACCAACTTGTTCTCTCTCCCTGCAGAGTCTCAGCGGACGTTCCCCTTTTTCTGACAAGTGGCAGATAATAAACTTTTTTCGTTCACTCCTGTGTTGTGGTTGAATTTCCGGGTCCCCATTGTGAATCATTACATCAGCATCAGCATGATGTGATATTTTGCAGTGTTTATTTTTTATTTTATTTTTATTTATTTATTCATGAGTCTAACAGCCTCAGGGTAGAAGCTGTTCCTCAGTCTAGTGGTTCTACATTTGATGCTCCTCAACCTCCGTCCTGAGGGGAGTGGGGCAAAGAGTGAGTGTGCTGGGTGAGTGAGGTCTTTCATGATGCAGGTGGCTCTTTTCCTGCATCTGGAGGTGTAAATGTCTGTGATGGTGGGGAGACTGACTCCAACAGACTTCTGTGCAGCCTTCACCACTCTCTGTAGAGCTTTCCTCTCTGCAACTGTGCAGCCTCCATGCCACACGTTGATGCTGGAGCACAGGACGCTCTCCACTGCACACCTGTAGAAGGAGGTGAGGACTGGGCTGCTCAGACCAGCTCGTCTCAGCCGTCTGAGGAAGTAGAGTCTCTGATGACCTTTCTTGATCAGGCTGGTGGTGTTGTTGCTCCAGCTGAGGTTATCATTCAAGTGTACACCCAAGTATTTGTAGCTGGAGACCACTTCCACTGCAGACCCACCTATTTTCAGTGGGGCGTGGGTGTGTTTATTCCTTCTGAAGTCCACAATCATCTCCTTTGTCTTCTTCACATTCATGTGAAGATTATTCTCTTTGCACCAGCTCTCCAGGTGTTCCACCTCCTGTCTGTAGCTGGACTCATCATTGTTTGTGATGCATCCCACCACCGCTGTATCATCTGCAAACTTAACAATATGACAGCCTGGAAGTGTGGCTGTACAATCATATGTGAGCAGAGTGAACAGAAGGGGGCTCAGCACACATCCTTGAGGAGAGCCAGTGCTGAGGGTTATGGTGGAGGAGGAGAAGTTGTGGATCTTCACGGACTGTGGTCTGTCTGTTAAGAAGTCTAGTACCCAGTTACAAATAGAGGGGCTTAGTCCAAGTGTAGATAGTTTGTCTATCAGAGTTTGGGGGATCATGGTGTTGAAGGCAGATGTGAAGTCCACAAAGAGCAGACGCACGTATGAGTCCTTCTGATCCAGGTGGGTGAGAGCAGTGTGGACCACGGAAGAAATGGCGTCCTCTGTTGATCGGTTCTCGCGGTATGCGTATTGATGAGGGTCCTCGTTGATGTTGACGGTTGCCTTGATGTGGGTCATGACCAGTTTCTCAAAACATTTAGCGACTATCGGGGTGAGGGCCACTGGTCTATAGTCATTCAGACCAGTCACTGTGGAGCTCTTTGGGACTGGGATGATGGTCGCGGTCTTCAGGCAGGTGGGAACTTGTGAGGGTTATTGTCATCTTGTTTTGATTTTATGTGAAAAATCAAATAGAAATGTTCTTTGTTAAGGTTAGTTTTTTGTTGTGGGTCAAATAAGAGAAGTTCTTTGTGTGTTATTTTAACATTTTCTTCATTTAAAATAAACTGGAGTTTTTAATTGTGCACAGAATAACATTTAAAGACAGACTAAACCCAGGTTGAGACGGTAACTCCTCCCCCAGGCCATTTTCAAAATTTCTCTCAAAATGGGCGTGTAGAGAGTCAAGCAGGGGAGGAGGTTGTGGGTTGTCCTGTGTTCACGCCCCCTCTAGTGGTGAACTCTCACCCCTCCCCAAGTTTAGATTTCAAAATGGCGGATAGTCGCGTCTTCAGTAAGTAAATGCCTAAACTTGTACTAAAATAACAGTTCTAAAATGTTGTTGCGTGTATTTAATCACACACAGCTTAAGCGTATGCTTCTGAACACTGAACACATGAAAAACCTGTGTTTAGCTGCATGGCATGAGGTGTACGGTTGTGTTTTTGTCTTTGTTTGGATCACAACGGAGTTGTAGTCCAGCTGCAGTGACTTTAATTCACCACATCTTATTACTTAGCACATTACAAAAGTAACGTTTCATAATATATTTTATTTTAAAATATTGATTTCATCTACCCTCGTTTTTTTGACGTTTTGGCTTAATTTTAATATGCAACCTAGAACTGAACACACGTTGTTTTTTGAATTGACTATAAATTAGCACTAAACAGTGGTAAAATATTTTATTTGTTTTCCAAAGATCCGTGTTTAGAAACATTCTATAAGCTTTTATGATATATTTGTTAGGACGTGCATACAGTATATGTTTAACAGCTGGTAAGATTTATGAGAAATTATATTTTTTCAATGCAAACCAAACAAATTGCAATGAATTTAACAATACTGTATCCTTTCAAATGTTTTTTTCAGAGAACTGTGATGACTCAAGCACCCATGCAGCAGCCACGCAGAGTAAGACGATCCCATGATGATGCAGAGTCTCGGCCAGAGACCCTGGTGTTTGTTTGTGGCTGGCAGGTGCAGCATCTTGAAGGTGGTTGGGACTGCTTTCTCTTCTGTCCACTGCATCCATACAGACGAGCTGGAGGTGGTGTCCCCCGTGTGACACGACACAGAAACTTTTGTTGTTTTGAATTAACTTACTGTTAATAAAATGAATCATAAACAACTAGTTTTTGTAATCAATTTCTTTCTTTACAGACCTCTGTATTGATAAATACATTTCCAAGTCATGCATCAAAGTCAAATTTAAAAGTCAACTTTATTGTCCAAACTGCAATATGTACAGAACATACACAGGATTGAAATTGCATTTCTCTCAGATGCATGCATAATTTAAACAAACATTTAATAAACATGTTTACATCATCAATTTTTACAAAGTAATGTTTAAATTTAATATAAATTATAATTGTTTCAGGTGTGCAAATATTAAATATTGTAAAACAAAAGAAACAAAGTGCAATAATCAATTAGAGTAATCCAAATTGGACATTATTAAAAAAGTTATAGGAAGCATAAATTTTTAAACGTTAAAATTTAAAAGTTTCCTGTACTTGAATTTATGACTTATAAAAAAATCCCTTTCTGACATAGGTTATGGCCAGATGTGAACAGGTGGGTGTGTACACCTGTGTTACAGACCACCCAGGTGCCCAGTCCACACAGGGTTAGAAGAAAACAAATAATAATTTAACACAAGCACATAGTTATTTACATAAAGGGTATCCTATT